>JAHZMX010004076.1:0-10136 GCA_027743895.1 Seira musarum
GCTGTGTTCACCATGCATTGCAATACAAGTGAGTGAAATGGTGGAATAGGAAGGAGAATGTATGTAGTTGTGTTATACTTCTTTTGTTTGCTGTGTTCACCATGCATTGCAATACAAGAGAGTGGAACATGAGAGCGAGAGAATGACTGTGTGTTTGTTTCTTCATTTTTCTACTGATGTTTGTTACTTCCTTCACTTTGCAGCTTGCATACTGTGTATTGGTTGTGCTGTAATGGTAAAAAAGCTGCGGAGAGCCGTCTGGAGAGAGGGAGGGAGGGAGTTGTGACGCTCACCCAACAATCTGAGTACTCTTTAGTACCTAAAGACTAATAAAATCGTCATTTGAATTTGTGTAATCTATGGTATGGACTAGCTCTCTTAATAAGCAAAACTAATCCACCGCTTGGTCTTCCCTTGTTTCTCTCTTTTCTAGCTTTCCTATCAATCACCTTGAACTTTTCAGCCCATGGTAAAATTATATCTTTAATGTGCCAAGTTTTAACCAACCCAATTATACTACATTTGTTTAAATATGTGATTATATCTTCTTCAAAATTATAAAGCTTATTTATACCTCCTATATTCCAATAATTTCATTGATTTGATCCGGTGTTGATTTTCATGATTCCTGGTTGTCCTTCAAAGAGTTATCGTAAGTAAATGGAATGACCTTGTTGTCTTCAATCCTGTACCGCTTGACAGGTTTTCCGAGTTTCAGGATAGTCATGATGTTCCCACGTATAACCCTTCGTAATGATTTGCCCGATTTCCATTCTTCATTGTATACCGGCTCGAATAATTTTCTTCGCTCTTTTTGGTTTGGCGTTACGTGTTCAGCAATTTTTGTTTTGGTGCCCTTTAGATTTTTTTTGGTATTCAAGGAAGTCAGTCTTATCCCGCATCCTCGTAAAACAGAGTAGAAACGGACGTTTCTTTGCTGGGTCGTATTTTCTAATTCGATGCGCGTTGTCCCAATCAATTTCATATGGAATTTTCATTGCAGCTTGGATATTTTTGATTGTTCGTCAGTGATTTCCTGGGTCCGATTGCTTTTTCTTGATCTCTTCTAGGCCATAAAATACCAGATTTTTCTTTCTGTTTTCGGCTGCTATTTGTTGCACAAGGTCACTTACACCCAATACTTTGAATTTCTTTGCTGTGCTCTTCTGCCATTCTTCCGTTTTTTTGGCTTGGTCAACTAGATATGCCAGTTGCGATTCAACGGATCCACTCATTTCGTAACCAGTAGTTGCGATTAAACCCTCTTGAGGAGACTCGCGAGTGTAGTTATGGTCCAATCGGGTTTTTTGTTTTTATTTACGGAATAAACTGGCGTTGAGGGCTGTTGTGACGTCATTTTGGGCAAGAGCTCGCGAGTTGGCTATGCTTTTCTATTTGAATGCATGTAAACATTAAACACAATTTTGATAGTGACAATGAAATTTAAAAATCAAAATTTTTATGCTAAGTCGTCAACAGCTTCAGTGACATTAACTTTTTACTGTTCATTGTTATTATTCTGAGTTTTTGTTGATATCACCTGTTTTTGCCTGCTTATTTTTTGCCCAAGACGACGTCACAATCATTTTCAGCCTCTTTTTCGTTGTGACCGAACCTAATATATTTACTCCCTTGGCTACTTTCTCTATCTCTCTTTATTCTTGACGTTTGTTCAATCGCTGGAATTGGTTGCTGTGAAGATATCTCTTCTTGTTCTTGTACTGTGCTTTTTTCACTATCACTCATGACCATTAGTTAGCTGCAGAGCAATGCTAACACACGTCTACATCTACACTCTAGCTCCTCCGAAGCAAGAATAAAATTCGACTATTTATGTAATTGTATTGCAATACACCGCCTGCGATTTCTAAATTATTCTTTTCGTTAAATAGAGCATGGTCGAAAGCATATGTGTGCGAATTTATAGCTATGTTGTTTTGCAGAAATTTGAATTTTCGTATTCGTCACTCTCACAATACGAACGATAGTAGGGAGACACTTGGGTGCAGCAATACACTTTCTCGTCAAAAATTGGTTCCGGGCAGTAGTTCGCACACATTAAGCATTACACGCGCTTCATCTACGGAAGGGAAAGTAAGATATCTAAGTAAGAGATATTCGACACAGTTAATCAATTTTATTTAGGTAGCTGCTTGGTAGCGTATAAAGATATGTTCCAGCATAGAGTAGTTTTTAACTTTTCCCTTGATTAACATAAGATGCAAATTAGTAGATAACCAAATATACTACATCAACATATAGTTTTAAATAGCTTAATCGAAAGCGCATCTCAAAAACTGAATAAAACTGACCATGAGTGTTTACAATTTAGAAGTTTTTTCATTGCAACATATGGCGTGTGATCCGGTATCACTGATACCTCATTCGAAAGCTATTTAAAATCTGTTTTTAACTGTTAGTTTGAAACTTCAAATATTTCTAACGGTCTACGGGGGCGGGCGGTTAAAACTTTTTTCGACGAAAACGATTGCGATACACCATTCGAACAGTGTCTTCGAACTCTCTTCATACATGCATGTTTTCATGGCTTTCATCGTATCATGAATTTGTGGCTTCAACTACGAAAACTGTTTCCTTTGACAGCTTATTGAAATAGAGACATTAATACAGTAATCTGCGAACATCTTTTTACAGTAATCTGCGAACATCTTTTTCGGACTTAAGCATTTTTCTCTGATATGTGGCTACAGCTGTATTAATAACAGCTTATTTTAAGCGCTGAATTTATTTGAACGAAATTGTTGCCTTTGTTCAATTTGAGCTCCTTGCTTCCTGACATTCCCCCAACATTTTAATTTTCTAATTGTAAATTTTTAGCCTTTGCTTGAATGCTTCGACGAATCCATTACTCACTACTCCGAAAACACTTTAGCAAAAATGTTACTATCGTATACTCTGATTTAGAATGCGGGGTTTAAATAGAGTGAGGGTCTGAAATAGAACGCGGGGAGTGTAAGGAGCTAGATTGAACAAAACGCGGGTCTGACATATAACACGGGTGTAAAATAGTAAAGATATAGTGACTAAAGCTGCCGATTAAGCACCTCCAATGCGCAATCTACGCACGATTTTTTTCAAAGTCTTGCAATTATTTTAGTGTATGGCCTCAAATTATGCACGAATTTCATATAAAATGCAAACAAATAAATTCGATCTGCAAATATCTGAGCAATTGCTTTTTAGTAAAATTAATAGAACGCGAGGGGTTGAGAGCGAGAATTAAAATTGAACGCGGGGCGTTCTATATTAGAATATGCGGTATTACCGATTCTCGAATATGTAAATCCAAGGTTGGTAGACTGAATCATGCACTCAGCTTTTGGTAACCAATACTACAATGATTGTTATTATAAAAAGGCATTTATCAGGTTGGCTGTTCCCGTGATGTTCAAAAAATTTCACGGGACCTTTTCCCCCAAAACATGAAAGAATGGCAATTACACCGAATTTGTCACCCGCACTTGCAAATGTCTGCCACGCTCTGATGATGAGTTTTGAACAATGAAAGGTGGTTTCTTGACCAACCTTTCACGATGATTACAAACAACATAAGACAATGTTGATAAAGCACATTATTCCTGTAATAATATTAAGGGGAAGTTTACCTTTTTGAGTTAGGCAAGAAACGGTGTCTTATTTGTAATCACTATAAAAAGTTGGCCAAGAAACCACCTTTCATTGTTCAAAACTCATCATCAGAGCGTAGCGGACATTTGCAAGTGCGGGTGACAAATTCGGTGTAATTGCCATTCTCTCATGTTTTGGGGGAAAAGGTCCCGTGGAATTTTTTGAACAGCACGGGAACAGCCAACCTGATAAATGCCTTCTCATAATAACAATCATCGTAGTATTGGTTACCAAAAGCTGAGTGCATGATTCAGTCTACCAACCTTGTGTAAATCTATTCTCTACTCACTACTCCTAATATATTTAGGTGAATTTGCCAGGTATCCTTTTTCAAATATTTCAATATGTTAATCACCATTCCAGCACAGCAAATAATAATTCCCTGAAATCAGTTTAACTGAAAATTAATTCAATTTGTTTCCAGAACTTATATTTCTTCTTCCATTGAAAAAACAATTAATTTCGATTCACTTCATCTCTGTTGAGACTCCGTTTAGCCTAATTTGCTTGTAACAGCCGGCAATGATATATGTAGCTACTTTCAAATTTTTGTGTGGAGAAATGAAAAATTCTTTTCATTTAGTAAAACTCCGACATAAGTCAAACATATATTTTAAGCCTGTTTGACACTTTTTTCTTTTCAATTTCGTTTCCTATGATCTTGTGTTGATATACACGTTCGTTTAGGCATTACACATAATGTCTACTATTTCTTGTACCACTCGTGCCTGTCCGTCTAATGGATCATCTTTTTACCTATCACCGTGCCGAATATATATGATTTAATTATTCTTGTTTTAATGCCGACATAGCGGAACCGACAAACTTAATGTACAAAAGCAGTTCCATAAATGTACAAATTTAGTTGTCTAACATAGACTACGTGCGTTAAACACACGAATGGAGCTTTTTCTTTAAATAAATGGATTTTCGTACTGAATTCCTGACTCAGTCTTCACGTTGGATTCTTGTATCGAATTGCCATGAATCATTCTCTCTCTACAGTAAGGGATTACGAACGCCTTGAGATGCTTTTAGGTTTTTATATATCTAGTGTAATGCATTACTTTATTACAGCGTACCCATTTTTAATTTTTTGTACATACCGGACTGTTTTTACCCTAGAATTTTGTTTTTTTTTCATTACATAAAAATTGCTAAAAAAAGCCGAGTATATTAGATATCACTACATACCATATTATTAATCTGAGTATTGGGTTTTTATGGTCGTAATAGAGTTTCCTGTTTCTACTCTCGTTTCACAGTATAACATAAAGACATAGTTAAAAAAGAGTCATCGTCATAGTTACAGCTCTAGCAAATACTATTTCATCTTGTGGAAAAGGTGTGGACACGAGAAAAAAATTGGAAGCAGATTACCGACCAGTAACTTGGCTATCAAAATCATTGTTGGGTAAATACTCGAAGTACAAAAACTGTCAAAGAACATTGTGTATTTAAATACGATTTAATATCAACAACACAACACTTACAACCAAACGATGCGATTTGACCTTTGAGAACCTTTGAGAATTGTATTAAAATTTATAACGAATCAAAATAAAGTTTTCGATGAAATGTTTTTTTAAAAATCTTAACAAGTGCTACGAAGTATACTACTACCTCGATCAGTCCGTGTGTCACATCTTTTACAAGCAAAGTTCTCCGAGCGGCCCCCTAGTTTCATATATTTCTTTTAATTTTTTTTAATTTCGTCTGTTTTGCAATCACATTGAAGATATTAAAATGCTGTAAATCCAAAAACATTTATTAAGCGTTGAATCGCTAAAACAGAAAATAGACTAATCCAATAATTTTTTAGGAGGTTTTTTTCTTGTTTTTGAGGTACTGTGCTTCAGAAGGATTCTTAGAGTGAAAAACTTCTTTCTGAGAACATTCTTAGGATTTAACGGTACGTACGACTCATCATCACATACCAGCACTTTGCCAAAAAAAAAACCTACTGGCAGTACCTTCTTGAGTGCCATGGGAAGGAGCTTGTATCAGACAAAAAATGATATTGTATGAAACAGAAATTTCCTGCGACATAAAGTGGTCTTTGAAATTTGAAATACGCATTCTTAATAACGAAAGGTAGCCGATTGCTAATTTACGTTAATTTGTGCAGAGTATGCCTTCCTGTATTGGCTAAAAGTTTCTACGTTGAATAGCTGAAAAGTCTTTTGTAGCCCTTGAAACTTGAAGTACGAATTCATAATTAAGGTGGAGAGCAATTCCTAACTTCCATTGCTTTCATTAGGGTATGTCTTCCAGAGTCTTTGTGAAAGGAAATGAATATTTTAATTTTATATACTTAATAGCAGTTTATGTAAGACACATTATTATTGAAGGCCAGTCACGCGCTGTTATGATTTGAATTTTCAGCTCAGAATATTACAAAAGAATTAAATGGTTCCCATTGGAAATGTCTTGCGTAATGCATTTTGATGATGAAAATGTTAATGTTAGCATAAATTATACTTGACATGTCACTCTCTGGTATGGCATTTTGGCGTTAGTTTTCTTATATCTCGTGACCCCATGGTCCGATTTTGACGATTTCAATAGGAACCAAGCTTTATGGTCAAGGATTATGTGTACCAAGTTTCAGCTCAATATCTCAATCCTATCTGGCGCAATCATGCTAACAGACGCCGGACGGACATCAATAGTGATCACATGAGAACCATCGGTTCCCATGGCTCTAAAAACGGACACATTTCTGCATCCTGACTTTGTGGGATGCTTTTAGTTTGTAGCGAACCTGGTTGAACTGTGTTTTGGCCGTAATTTGATGCCCAGGGAATGAACTTTAATTTGCACTGAAGTTGATTGGGCAAACTGTATGAACTTAGCTAACTGGGAATTTGCGGTTGGGTTCTTGAGAAAGTAAGATTTTACTTTCTCTTTTACTTTCTCTTTTACTTTCTCCGTCGCTACAAAGGTTAGGCGTCCTGGTAGCTTCATGTGTTTGTATGTATGTATGTGTTTAGGGTAGGGTGCAGGAAGAACCCCGGAAGCCAAAATAAAGGCTTATTGCAGTCTAACCCTCTTTACGCCCGGCACCGAAAATTCTGTATCTGAGAGCAGCATACCGTTCACACCTTCCTGGGAAGTGGAAGCTGGTTTCTGACTCCAGATAACAATGTTGACAAATATCGTGTCCGAAACGCCAATCAAATGCTGATGTGCTTGCCGACACGAATGGCCAGATATTATTTGGATACTCCTGAGACCGATCAGGCAAGCCGTGATTGTGGCGGAGGGCAGGTTCACAAAACTTTTGGTAGTCATACAACCATGCGTCTCCGCCCACAGTTCCGTGTGCCTGTTGTTAGCTCAGACGCGAATAACGTTTTTTATTGTATATTCAGATGTAGGTAGAAAAGGCTCGGGGCCAAAAACCACCATATCGGCAGCTTCCTTGGCACACCTTTCTGCCTCTTCATTTCCGTGGAAACCCTTGTGTGCGGGGAGACCGTTACGTTGTGAATGGAACTGAGTTCAATGATATTGCTCTGACATTCATTCACAAGGTCAGTCATGGGCCAAGTGCTCCTCAAAGATTGAAAAACGCTTTGGCTATCCGAATAAATCAGAATATTTTGACGTTCAGTCCAGGCATTCCTCATATCCGCTGCAGCTGAGCTGAGGGATATAACTTCTACCTAGAAAGCTGTAGCTTGTTTGCCAAGAGGATTGTGGTGCTCCTGACTTTCACCTTGGTGATATATAACAAATGCGCATCCTGTGCGCCCCTCTTGACGAGAACCGTCGGTGTAGCAAAACACATCCTGTGTGTTCAACTGAGGTTCTCCAGTGATTTCCCACTTTTCTTACGGAGGAATATCAATGTTGAAGTTTATTAACCTCAACTCTCGATTTCTCTGGTAGTCACAAGGATACTCAAGAGTTAGAATTTGCCGTCCCAACTCCTCACTCAAACTTTTGTGACGGAGACGTCTTAATCGTTTTTTTGGAGTTATCCCCTTCCATGTATTACTGTGCTTAAGTCTGTGCATTGTTGCCTGTGCATGACTTTCAGCTTGAATTTGTATGGGAAGGACTCATAACAAGCATTCTAATGCTACTGTTGGCGTTATTCGTGTTGTGCCGGATATCTGTGAAAGAGCTAACCTCTTTTAATTGACACTGCTGGTAACCAGCCTAGTGTCCCATACAGCAGGGCTGGTCGTATAACTGCAGCGGAAATCCATTTCTTGCCGACGGCTCTTTTGCACTGCATTAGTGCCGTTGTCATTTTATCAGATTTAATGCTGCAGTGGTGTCTCCAGGTGAGCTTTGAATCCAGGTAGATGCCCAGGTAACCAACTGTACGGATTACCGTAAGTTCAGCACCCTTAAGTTTTACCGGTAACGGAAGCGTATTGTTTTTGTCGATTCTTTTCAGAGTGAAAAGAATCAATACCGCTTTCTGGGGGTTGATTGTTAGTCGGACATCGTCGCAACCACTGCTCAACATATCTAGAGGTTTTTGCTGAAGAGAGCATACGTTCGGGAGACTAAATCTCCTCTGTCCCACAGCCACAACATCGGAGTAAGCTTGTGAGTGTGCGTGAGCACATTCTGTTTTTAACCTCTCAAGAAGCTCATCAACCAGACAGTTCCAAAGAAACGGTGAGAAAACCCCGCCCTGTGGACCTCCGGCATTGATTTTCCTGTAAGAGGATTGGGTCTCCCACGCACGCGGTTGCAGTCTAGCCAAGAAGCATTGATTGCACCCAGCGAACGCAGAGGTTTGGAACTCTCAACCGTGAAATGCCACGGGAAAGTTCTTTGAATCTGTCCATGTTAAAGGCTCCTTTAATGTCAGCGAAACTCACCAGAGAAACCACACGAGTTTTCTCCAGTTGGTGAATTGCCGCTTCTGTTAGCCCCTTCAAGTAGGCCAACTGTGCAATCTTTTTTCGCTTATCGCTGATTTCTTGCGTTTTTATACGCCTTTCAATAAGGCGCTCAAGGGCCTTCAACATCAAGGCATGGCCATGACATGAAGGACGATAAAGATATTGGGCGCCATGAGTTTGCCTTATGATAGCTCGCTTTTCCGTGTTTTGGTAGAAAAACGACTCTAGATTTTAGCCAGCACTTTGGTGCTGCATATCGAAGCTTTAGGCAGCAAATAGATCGGAATGAGATGTTGTATAAGGTTGTCACCCGCATGTGTTAGTAATGCGGCAAAGATTTCGTCAGAACCCGCTGCTCTGTACGGCCCAAGCGAATGAATGGAAGCCCTCACTTTGGCCTCAGTGACAACTACTGCCTCTACATGGTAGGAACTGTTGTCACTAGGGTTCATGGTAAAATGTGTAAAATTAAACGGAAACATCGGTTTTGCGAAAACACTTGCATCTTGTACAAAACGATAACCGTCTTCTAGTTGTCGTTACATATAGATCAACCCCTTACACAAAAATTGATATCATTTTTGTTTTCACTCATTTTATTGTGGTTCTAAAAGTTCAATAAAAGTAGTTTTCACGCGCTTTATAATCACAGTTTCTTCCGTAAGGATTCTGACTTGTTCATTAACGCCTTGCACACAATTTGCGTATACACTCTCGTAGTAAAAAAGTAAGGGCTTCTTTGACAACAAAGAAGGGATATACTGATATAGACACAATTGATGTAAGAAAATATGTCCTAAAAACAGCAATTTTTCATAACTATTTTTAATCGGTTGTTAGACTAATAACCGAAATGTTGTGGGGCAAGCATTTCTCTTCGAATTGGACCACCCTTTCCTTAATTCAGGGAATGTGGAGGAAGTTTATACGTTTTTCTGGAAGCAGTTATAACATGTACCCTAGAGCCTCCGGCATATCCAAAATATCAGATTTTTTCTGATCATATCCATATCTGATCTGATCTGATGATCAGATATGCCTCGTGCTCGACCAGATATGGGTATGCCTCCGTGGATTAGATAAGAGATCAGATATGCCTTTCTGATATGGCATATCTGATTCAAAAAAATTCATTTTGCACCAAAATTAATCAAGAAATTCCGGAAATAGCGAAAGTCGTGCAAAAAAGTGCTCGATTGTTGATGGGTTTCATATTGAATATTTTTGTTACGGCATTCTTCAGCCAAACTTAAGGTTAATTGCTGTCTAAGAGTCGCATTTAAAAAAAAACATCATGTGCAATATCTTGTGTACCGGCTTTTCGGTACGCCGTAAGGCAATTCCTAATTTTAAATAATGGCGTTAGTATTCAGAACTTGCTCCTAGTGAACCTACAGTCATTTAGACCGGCAAAGTTTGTGGTTTCCATTTAAGAAAGATTTTTTAAAAATCATTCGCCACTAAATGTTTCCAATTGTACGTTTTCTTTTAAGATCTTCAATTATGAAGCGCACTTAATTAGTTCTAAGGTTTTCGCGGCTTAAAATTAATCGAATAAGCCAATATTTATAGGGATAGATATGAAAATTTCATATCTGATCTGATCTGATGATAAGATCA
>JAHZMX010004077.1:0-11965 GCA_027743895.1 Seira musarum
AAAGTCGGAGCGATCATTTCCGCTTTCAATTACTACAAAGTTTTTCGCATGCATAGGAATTCGTAAGCTCAATCTAGACCGGAGATAAAGAATGAGCTCGTTATTGCCGGAATCAAATCGGGTAGAAACGACAACGCCCAATTCGTATTGAAATCGATAAATTTCGTGAGATTTGTTTGAACTTTGAATTTGAAAATTTTCTTCGCCTGTTATTATGTACGTTATATTTCCGCTTCCATCGTAGAAATTTTTTACTTGCATGTATGATTCCACGAATATAATTGGACTAAACTGTTCCGTACAGTGGAGGCTCCTTCGAATCACAATTTCTTCAGGAGTGACACTGGTTCCACCGCCAGATTTTATATTTTTTGTATCGCACGACACAAAAATTTTCATTGGTTTTTTCGGATGTCCAATAACATTCTGAATATTCCTCAGTTTTCCCTCAATTCCTTTGTAATTCAAAAAAAGTTCCATTTGGAGGTCGACAATGAAGTTGTTAGCCTCAAAATTTTCCAAAATTATTAAAGAATTTTCTCCACCTCCGCCAACAATGTTGGCTAGAGAATTATTTGTTTGCATGTAAAAGGCATCGTCCATGTAACCTCCCTCTACATCCCACCATCCACTCACCAAAAAGAAAAGATTTTCCGCAAATGGGCAACCAATTCTTGTAGGATTCTCTATTGTGTTAGCTTCCCCCAATTTATGAATGCACTTGATTTTTCCCACAGTCTCAATTACTTCCAGCGGACTTCCGTATTCTTCTTCTACAAACACCGACAGAGAAGGAAGATTTTTCACTAGAAGGACAATCACTCCCCCAGAGTGAAATGATACATCCGAGTTGTAAGGAAATTTTGAAAAAGACAAATTTGTTGCCCTTCGTTTTCGAAGAAGTATAGTTGTTTTATCATTTTGTCCCTCCACTTTAACGTTATTTGCATTTGGTGGTATAATAACCAAGGTCTCTTTAAAACCGTGACTTGTTACAACATCCGTAAAGGATTCAGCAATTATGGTTAATTTTTTTGACCATGAGTCATCACACCCCAAATCCGTTGTATTTACATAATCCCAATTCCTCCTCCAAGCAGCACCTCCTTTCCCGGCGATATGATTTGTGCTACAAGAAGCAATGATGTTGTCGCCTTTGCTCTTTCTGCCATAAATAATTTCAACGTTTTCCACTGTCATCCAGTCCATCCGAGATATCAAGCATGGCGTTGTCGGCAAGCATTGCTGTCGAAAAGATATACGACCAGAAACGAGATTAACCACAAGTCTGTGCGCAGGTGCACACAGGTCACCAAACGAGATGGAGTCATCTCCTTTACCTCCATCGAGAAGACCGGAGAGTTTGGCGCAACTCTGTTTCAAAAAGATATCGTTACCAGCCCCGCTTCTATAATAGATGTCGCCATTCCCAACCGAGAACATATTTTGTGTGATATCTGACCCATTCATCAATACCGTGTCATCGCCATCCTCTAGATTAAAGAGCATAAATTTTCCCGTACCTGCGGTCCTCTCTACAGCAATCGCACCGTCACAAAAATATCCAGTTTCGGAGGATGCTTTTGACTTTTCTATTCCTTTCGAATAAGTGTTGGAAGGCAGGCAAAGACACTTGTATTCTGAGTTAATACAATCTGGTACGTCACGGTCCACAAAAATATCTTGTTTAGACCGGAAGTCAATGAATTGATTTGAAATTGAATATCCATTAGGTGAAGTCTCATTTCCGGCACATTGGCTATCAGATGAAATAGGAGAACATTCTCCCTCAAGTTTCATTGTCCTTGACGGAAACACGTAGCCAATAAAGTCGGATGTGTTTGAGAGAAATCGCATTATTTCTTCCGTGACTAGATTGTTTGCTGTTTTTGATTCGATCAGCTCCGTTATATACGACGAAGTGTTATGCCCGATTAAATGTTGTGAGAACTCAAAAAGGTTTTCAAAGTCAGACAACATGATTTTTGAGTTGAGCATATCCACATGATTTTGCGCTTTGTACACCGCGGCGGAAGCAGAAATTGCAAGACTTGCAAAGAAATCTATTGCAAGAAAAATGGGCGCTAAGGGGGGCATTGCTAGAGAAGCAGCAACTGCCGCAGTTGTGATAGGTAGCGCAATAGATTCGGAGATGATATCAGCTACTGCTTCATTTTGTTGCCATTTATTTGCGTTAGGATCATTTAGTCTTTCAACTGCTGACTTTAGCTGCCACACGCTCATCCCAATGTCCGCCACTGATCCAAGGGGACCTGCAGCCTTGGATATTATCTTGAGTGATTTGCTTGCCGCCATAGCTGTGGCCTTTAAACCAATTGATGTCCCAGCTTTTTTCCCGAGGTGGTAGGTGACTTTACTCAGAAATTTTCCACCGTGTTCAAGTGCTATTTCACCTCCAGTGATTCCATAAGAAATTGCTAAGCTTGTCGTGTCTTCCGAAACCACCCCATCCACAATTCCTTTCGCCAAGTATAATTTTCGCATTGTTCCACCTCCTTGACCTTTAATATGATGACTGTTTGCAAAATTTTTGCTGATGGCTGATCTAACTCTTGTTGGGGACATTTGTGCGTTTTCACTGTAAATATTGTCTTCAGTCCCAACATTAAAGGATTGAGTTAATTCAAAGATGGCATTATTATAATCCTTAAATTTTTCATGTTTCATTATGCTTTCTACAGCATTGACTTCAGTTTGATCACCAAAAATTCTAGCGTTCTTGGTACTGCCAGCAATACTTGAGAGTTCATTGCGCTCTTCCGGTGTTGATTCTTGGTATTTCTTCATGAATAGATTGCTATTAATTGCATTCACACTTATTTGTTTTCCCACACTTGTAACATGAAAAATGCATGACGATTTGATTGACCTCCTTCGTCGCCCGCCTGGGTTTTCCTCTAAACACGATTGCGTTGACGAAGGCTTTTTGTTACCAGTTTGTGGCTCAAACAATCGTCGAGCAACTTGCTTACGTTTAGGTTCCTCTATCTTAATCTCAGTTTCGTCTACATCCTCGGGGATGGCCCAGTTTTTAACGTTTTCCTTTTTAAGTCCATCACCCTCTTGAACAAAAGTGAGGTGTTCTTTGTCTTTCACGAGATATTCCTTACAATTCTCACACGGAGATTTGCTTGTTCCAATGTCAACGACTGGTTTCACTTCCTATATTAAATAAAGTTGTTAATACAGCAGTAACCATGTAGCTGAAAAAGGTTTAGAATCGAACGAGATGTTCTCAGAATACTGCTTTATGTCTCTCAAGTTCCATAGACGGTCAGGTCCAAACAGACCTTTCCAGGCGAACCCAAGAATTTTTCATATTCAAATCATGAGACCCTTCCAATGAGGCATCACACGTATTTTCATTAAAACATATTTTAACTGCCTGCTGGTGTTGACCTTTAAAAAATTCCAAAATTTTAAAGTAAAAGTTTCGCTTAGTAGTTTAAGAGCTTTCGAATGAGATATTACTCGCTATATATAGCATTGAAAAAAAATTAATGGCCTTCTGTCGTTTAACGTTAAAAGTTTCAAAATTCTAAACATGCCGTTTTGCTCAGTTTTTATGCGCTTTCAATTGAACTATCACAAGCAATATCATGTCATTTGAAAACAATTCTACTATTATTACTTAATCTAAAACTCTGAAATGAAAAAGGCGTCGTCCTCAGTACGCAAGGAACCTTCGTTCCGACGTCTTTTGAGAGTTATCTCGTACACGGAGAGACGGCAATATCATTCCCAGTACTAGCTTGACATATACTTAGATACAGTACGTAAAACTCTTACCGTACCTTGTTACCATACTTTTTGTTGTATCTGGTTTGAAGCTGCATTTCGGCGTGATACAAGGCTTGTTGCTTGGCTTTGTCAATGTTTCTTTCCCCATTCCTAATTACGTCATGGCGGAGAGTTTGTCAAACATTTTCAAACAAACCGTACGTGGTATGAATTCTAAATGTACCGGAATCGGATCTAAAAATAGTGAATATATCTTTGTTGCCCAGTCCCTTTTCCACTAATAAATTTCTTGAGTTTATAATTTCTAAACGAATTGTAAATACTGGTTGATTAATGATTAAAAAATTTCCAAGCAGCTAAAACCAGTACAAAAAATTAAAGGACGAAATCCAGGGTTACTTAATAAAGTTACAAAATCTAAGGTAACTGCCAGTTCTGATCTCGCGCAAGTACTTGCAGTGGTCGCTGCAAGTGTTCACACACAAAAAACATTAGAGAATTTCAATGGTACAACTCAAGAATTTGGATGCTTCATAGGTAGCGTTTTCATTGTTTGACAAACTCTTTAGCTGGTAACTCCGTTGGATTGTCAGTTCGCGAAATTTTCGTTGGCGATGGTCCCTTTGGCTGAGTTTCAGCTGATGTCGTACTTTCACGCACTGTGCTTGTAAAACATTTTTAAAGAAAGTCCGTTAATACCGACACAGTTTTTGCTAGTGTTTGGATTTATATATCAGTTTCAGGTACACAAAGTTAGTTTACCTTCAGTTCAGTCCGTTACATAAACTGATTTTTCGGAAACCTAATCAAACTAAAACAGAAATGTTTGGAAACCTGCATTGTGAATGATTTTTTTAAAAAACTGAACTGAATTTTTCAGTTTCTGACGCATGAAGTTTTGCTGCGTTGTAAATTCTAACGATTGTAACCTTAAATCACGCTCTTGAACACTTCAGAATTTTCTCTTGCCATGACTGTTTGTAGTATCATATTGGAGAGAAAATGAAGAATGATAGAGCTTATTTCATCTAAGTTGAGAAAAATAATTTCGTCAAAAAAATTCTGAAATTTGGGGCAACTGGAGAAAATTCCGGTACTTGAATACTGAAACGAAGTTTTGAAAATCAAATTGAACTGAAACTAAGAAATTTATAGATAACTGAGGAAAACCTGATTGTTTTTGTAAAACCATGGACTGAAATTATCTACCTGAACTGAGCTGATCCAAACACTAGTTTTTGCAAACATAAAAGATGTCATTTGCTATTATGACCAAAGAATCTTAGTGTCACACGCACTAGGTCAATTAATAGGCCTAGTGCGCTGCACGCGGAATCCGTTGGTATTAAACAATTTTCTTTCCAATCGTTGTTCTGGGAGTGAAAAGCAAAATTTACCTTCTAAGGTGCTTGCCTGTGTTTCTTGTTGAGATTGAGGACCTGTATGCTGCCCCGTTTTACTCTAAAAACACGAATAGATAAATAAATAAATCGCATGATAAGCTTTGTTCAAAAACCTTAGCGAAAAATATCAAATCCTTTTTGAATCTCACATCCAGATTTATTCCTGTACATTACTTTTAAATGACTTGCAGCTAAAGATTCCCAAAGATTCACAAAAACTTAGACTCTAACTTTGACTTTCGCTTCCAAACAACGCTGCCAGGGCTATTTAAATTAAATAAGTCAAACATAATATGTGCCATTTACTACCAAATAAAAATGAATGAAATGTGTGGGCCGGCTTTTTTCGGAGAGTTAGCCCCGCGCCAGATAAAGCAGTCCCAAATTAATCTCCCAATAAAAATGTTTAACCTGTTTACGAAAGATAAATAATTTTACCCCACTTAGCACTTTAAAGTAAAAAGTCACACGTGACTATTGCAAACCTTGCGTACAATCTGGTATCTAATAGTAATAATCAGCAAGGGAACTTATCACCGAATGAATCTCGTAAACAGCATTGGAATTATTTTGTGCGTAAAATTCGGTGCGAAACAAAATTATTGCTAATACAGCTATTTAAATGGCGGTGCGGACCCATCTGAAGAAAAGGTTAAAGACGGATGGCAGAAAACTCGCACTCTGCAAACTCGCCCAAATGTATAAGGGAACAAAGAAAGTTGGTTTACTCATCTTCACATACCGAAAGAAGAGCAAACACAACTCCTCGAGCCAAACAAATTTGACCGGAGACTTGGCCTGCAGTTTTGTTGCTAATGTTTTATAATAAGGATAGCCCGATTTTTGTTTGTCTTCTTCCAATTGTTAAGTTTTTCTAATTCCGCGGTCGTTTCAATCAATTTGACTTTACAGTTTATTCGCTGTCAAAATATCAATGCTCGTTCCTAATTTGTTTACCAATATTTACCGTGCCACAAGCGTTTTATTCCACGACAAATTCAATTACATAAAAAATTAAAGTAAAAATAAATTAGAGTACTTACATCCCACTTTGTTTTGTCCTCTGGATTCGGGATTGCTGTAATTGTGTATATTTTAGGAACGTTTGAAACAATTGAATCTGCAATGGAATAAATTGCAAATTTGCAGATTACAAATTTTAGACGATTATTACGGATATTCATTCCATTCCAGTCGGGCCAATTCGATTAGCAATTGAGTCAATTACTTAATCGAATAATACCCATGGGTATGGGTATGGATCATGAGAGAATTATTTTCAATAAATAAACCCAAAGCTACATGTGTACGTATGTGCATTTGCTTCAATATTCATTGCCATTGTTAAATGGATAGTTGTTGGGGTTTTCACTTACTCGAAGGATTATTCTTATATTTCACTCTAAAATTATTTACAGCTTCAGCAATTGCAAAATGGTCGGAATCCTGTAGTCCGAATTCATTGTAGTTAAATTTTATGATATTCTTCTTAATTGTATTCATATTCTTCTTCGTTTCAATGATATTCTTCTTCATTGCAACAAGCTGAAACAATTTCGGGTCGAGTATACCAAGTTCATATGGTAATGCTCTTGTCTTCACATTTCCTGCCACCCGAATTTCTCCGTCTGTACTGATCATTACTGCAATCGCGTCCATTCCTCTTTCATTCATTAGCTGACCTTTTACTATTTGCAGAAAAGCCTCAGGGGTCAACTCTCCTATCAATTTTTGAAGATTATGGATTTCATTTTTCTCTCTTTTGAACTGCTTTTTGGAGTAGCTCTGAGTATTCTGAGTATCTTTCAGTTTTTTATCAGATATTTCCTCGGCCTTTTTTAAATCACTAAGCAGTTTGTCTTTGACTGCTTTCACTTGCGTAACTGTGTTTCCATCATCCAAAATTTTCAAAAGTTGTTCGTGACGAGAAGCAAAGACGTTTTCAAGAATCCCAAATGCGAGTTTATTTGGTGGGTGTTCTGGTTCTGTTGCGGTATCTGATCCAAACGTTATATGACGTCCGAGGAAAAGAATTACTGCAATTAAAGCAGTAGCAGTCAAAGTCCCCACTTTCATTTCAGTACCACTTTGAGGACCTCAAGTCTTGGAAAATATGTGCGTTTTCGGTATTTTCTGTCAAAGTCAGGCAAATTATCCAAACACACAAAGAAAAATTCCAAATAGGAAGTCCAGCACTAACTTCACCTTCATTTGGAATGTTTGGCTGCTTCACATGACATCTCACTTTAAATCCGGAAGTGTTAAAAAATTATCTGTTGAAGAAAAAATGATTTGTTCTAACCATTTTCGTACCCAACAAAAATAAAACAAAACTAAATATTATTCCGGGAAAAAATATAAAACAATTGGATCTGTTAAAAAAATATCTGTCCACAACGTTGTCTTAAAACACCAAACCGAGTGTGTAGATTGAATGATGTCCAGATAATGTCACAAGAGGTTGTACAATAACGAGCGGCAAAAACCAACAGTAAAATTTTTTTCTGGGAATACTCGATTCAATGTACAAAAACGACATTTATGGTACAAAAAGGAGAATGTAATGAGTCATTACTTACGACCATAATTTGACATGGCGAAAGTTTTAAAAACTGTCAAACTTTAGATTACAATTGAATTAATTTATTGTTAGTTATGGTTAAATCTGTGTATCTGTAAGCAGAATTGCATTAATCTTCAGACGAGTGGTAGAATAAAAGCTTCAAAAACTCCTGCCACGAATATACTTAGATACGGTGTAAAAACGATTTAACTCCATTGCAAAATAATTGAAAAAATGTTTTTAAAGATAAAAATAATTTTTTTCTTGATTGTCAAACTTCATCTACTCTGCTTTATAATCCATATTGGCCAACATTACTTTCGAGCCAATTTTTTCTCATTTTAACCCCTAAAGCCCGTTCATACAAAGAAAGACGGCAGAAACCTATAATTATGTACAGAGCAAGTCTACTTTATCCTATGATTATATATCTTTTAAACTTTCAAGGCGGTTTTAGGTCTATGCTGGCGTCTTGAATGAAAACACAAATACAAATTAATACTATTCGAGTCGTGAAGAAGCATGTTTTAAGAATCATTGATGAAAGAAAGAATCCGTTTACCTTATTTCGTTCGTAAATATCAAGCTTTGGTCTCTTGAATATTTTGTTTGAGTTGCTACTACGTTCTTTGTTAAAGGTATTAGCTAAATGTAAATTACATTTATCTAATGACTTTGGCGAAAAAGCTGTAGTTTAATTACATTATGTAATCAAAGTACATCATTTTTCACCCAAAACAGAAAGCTTTTGCTCTCTTCTGTAACACGTGACAAAACTTTTAATTTCACTTTTGTACCGAGTAAAAAAAGTTAGTTCTTTTAGTGTTTATGCTTTGGAAGTCCTTTATGGCCTTAATTTATTTGATGCGCTTCAACGCAACTCAAATTCCAAACTGAGGAAGACATGAATTTTTCCAGGATATTTATTTACTACCCAGTAGTTATCAACAAAAGTTTAAAGAATGAATGAATACAGCAGCAAAAAGGAGATGTGTACATAGCTGTTGAAGTAAACTTGAGTGCACTTGAATTGACTAATTATTGTCCAAAATTTAGGTTGATTCTAGTACATTATGCTACGCCGCAAAATTTTTTATAGTCGGCATTTTAATAAGTACATCACCAAACTCAGAGGGGTTCCCATCTACGTCATGAATAAATGAACGTGTGTTCAAATCGAGACCAGTTAATAACGTTCTGTTCACAGACGGAAAATACAAAATCAATCTCAGCTCACTAGGCTTAACCACGCATAGATAATAGTGGTAGCGACACAGAAATTGATAAACACTTCCAAGAAAATGGTGAAATTTGGGTGAAAGGGTAATGTTCAATCAATATATTTTGTGCACAAATATTTGTAGCAATTAATTATAACTGGTGCATGTAATAAAATGCAAACAAACTCACTCATACAAATTTGTTTCATAATCGATCCTCAAAAAAATCAATGGTTGCGAAGCTGAACTTGAACGAATAACTGATAATAAAAAATAAATGAATGAGTCACGCAAAAATGGTTTTTAGATACCTTCAGAATGGCATATGAAAAAATTTAAACAAGATCTGTTCTTGACAGTCAAAATTATTCACCTTTGACACACTTTCTCCAGAGGTTTAGAATGTTGTGTCACAAACCATAAGTTTAATAGGAAAAAGATTTTATTTATCCTGTCAAAGCGTCGTTTTAATACTGATAAGATCCGCCAGTATTTAACTTCAATCGATCATTCGACCTGTTCTGTTAGGTCTGTAAATCGGACAGACATATGGACACATTATAATCATTATTTACAAAAGCGCGGATACATAGTTTATTTTAAAACCTGGAGGACACAAATAATTGCAAACTGCATCTTACAAACATGCTTTACCAAGTAAAATCGGGCTGATTACATGATAAGTAAAACTTTCATTGTGCACATCTATGACACTGTATTGAGTTTTTTTTTTATTTTTGGGGAACAGCAAGCAAGTGTACATCTCTGTTCTTGTTGAAATTTTATTTGCAATTTAAATGCCACTTTAAAAATTTATCTCGCTTTGAACAAAGTCGAAATTTTGTGCTTGGTTTAGCTATGCAAATCACACAGGAAAACTAAGTTTAATTTGATTTTCAGTTTTCAGAAAGCCAATTTCATTTTGTGGCATTGATTGACTTTCATATTGTGCGCATTACTTATAAACTGATAACCCCTGATAAACGACTGACACGTTTCAAAGAATTGGTGGAATGACTCATGATTCTTCATGCAGAAAAGTGCCTAATTATTTTATTTCTTTTTTATCCTTCAAAATGCAAAAAGTTGATAAGCGCTATCTGAGAAATTTATGGATATTAATAGCTACGATGTATGGACCCAAGTTTTTTTTTTTGTTAAAGAACTTATTCCGTTATCTTCGGTTTTATTTACATTATTGATGGTATTTTTTTCCAAAGCAGTGTTTAGATTTAAGCTTACTGAGTTTTAAGGCGAATTAAGCATTTATCTGAGTGAAATATCTCTAAACAAATAAAACCTGCTAATAATCGCCTCGCAACAGTTTGATTATTTGTTCAAATTTGCGTCTAATTTAAAATATTTGTATATTTTTGCCAACCTTTCGCTTACTTGTAGTCATTCAGTTTAATGGTGGCTATTTTTTTACAAGAAGGCTCTCTAGATTTGAGACTTTCATTCCAGACTTGAAATCAAGTAAGTACGATGTAATAAGTGCAATTTCTCGAAATGAGGATTTTTTGTTTGCCTTTTGTGGGTGTCAGATTAAATTTGTCAAGAAAACAGATCATGAGACAAAAGCTGTGTTGGGGGAATTCAGAATGCTCGTTTTGATTGTTAATTCATTCCAGACATGGCACATGGGTAAAAATGGGTATGGACAAACGGGTTTAAATGGGTTTTTACCCGTTTTTACCCACCCTGTGTGAAGTGGGTTTCAACGGGCATTAATGGGCAAAATTATATATAACGTTAAAATGGGGCGACATGAAACGCGCGTATACATAAGGCATTTGAATCCATGGAACTGCCCATTTTTGCTACTGCATTTTCACGCAGGGTATGCATTGCAGGTAGCTTTTTAAATGTTAAGTCCATAGCCGGGATCGAGCTTAACATTTCTACATCAAGAGTTGTTCGAATTATATTTTGCTGGATTAAATTAATTAATTTTATCCATCCACCAATTAAAACCCGTTTTTACCCATTAAACTCCGTTTTTGCCCACTAAAACCCACACCCAGTGGGTTTAATGGAAAAACCCGGGCGAATGGCTATGTTTGATTCATTCTCCTACAATGGTGAATCGTTTTGGAGGAATTTTGTTAATTACTTCAGTAATCTACGAGAACTTGAATGCAAGGTTGCAACGCCAGATTTTAATTCATTCATTCATTTAAATTACATTTGTTTTGCTTTGCTGAATTTATTTGTTTCCTTCTATTCATATTTGCTCACAAATGCCGGTTTAAGTGCATTGAAATGAATCGGAGACATACAAATGGGAAATTTTTAATTGAAGGTGCATAAGTTGCGTCGTTGTCCAGCATTTGCCCGAGAATCTTAAGCAGAGGTATTAATGGAATCAAAGTTCCAAGTGGAAATAAACTATTATGAAATGTTTGTAAATATACAAGTATACATAAAGTATGACATTCTCATAATGTGATGTACTTTTACATATTCATCTGAAAAGTTAATGTCAGCGAAAATCATTTCGTGAAGCAATCATTCGTTTTTTTTAGAGGTCAAGCCAAATGTCAGTCACCATAAGAGATAAGGGTTCGATAGCAGTCTTGAAAATAAAATCACACTGTTTATTTTTATTATGAAGAAGTAGTATTAACAGAGAATATATCTGATTTGATATGTCCGTCCGTCTGTCTGTACCAGAGGTCGTGTAACTTTTATTTTATTTTATTTTATTTTTTTGCAAAATTGGTCATACCACTAACAATTTATTACTCATACTTAGGCCGCCTCCGGTTTGAAAATTTCTTTTTACATTGAATAGAGTGTGGTCCAAAGTATCTGTAGACAAATATACAGCCTGCACTGAAAGTCAGAGTTGGGCACTAACCCTCACAGGCAACTACAAATTACGCAATTTTTTTTTTAAATTTTGATCAAGACCAGTGCAACAAATCCGTGTAATTAGAGCTTTGAAAGCGTTCAAAGTAAAAATAAAAAAATAAAACGAGAACTTTTAAAACTTTTCAGTGGATACACCACACCAC
>JAHZMX010004078.1:0-14836 GCA_027743895.1 Seira musarum
CTTAATAAAGAAAACAAGGCTATTATCCCTACTTCTTATGAGGATGATGATGCTCCTGAAAATATTCAGTATTTTTGCATAAAAAATTCAAATTAAAAATAACTGTGATGCTTTCGCAGAGAAAACTAAACGTATTCGTGATCAGAAAAAAATGATGATTTCGACTTATGTCATGTACATGCGATGTGGGGGGCACTTCGGGGGGTTCAACCACTGCACTTAGAGCTCCTCATTAGCAACAAGATTTTATGTGAAGATGCTTGTAATGCGAAGGCCAATTTACTAAACACTGCTAATACTGCAAAGGATGTAGATTACTCAGGTATTTTTTTAAATGAACGCTCCTTTGATTCTCTAAATTATTTTTTTGATACTAATAAATTGGCTTAACTACTTTGTCAGATTTTGGAGAATGTCTTGGACCATGTGCTAAGCCTGCACCATCTCCTTGCTTGGAAGGTAAATTAGTTTTGAGATGTTTTTCGCCCAATCATGAATGAATTAAGAGAAAGTGACAAATGTTATGCTTAAGTATGAATGAAAACTTCCGCGTTTTAAATATGCGAGAAGCTATTCCCCAAAAATTATCTCACAAGGGAACCGCCCCAACTGTATCCCCATAACAGCATGAATAAGACACACTTTCTAGATCAGTTTCTCACACTGATAACGAATCTGTTTTCCGTTTGCCTTAAAATGTTGGAGAGTAATTTTTAAATTAAATTTTTTCACGCTTCTGGTTTGCATTAAAATACCATAGCCTGGGCCCGGAAATATCAGGATCAGCACCAGAATAAAAATTGGCCAGCAGTTCCGAAGTTATTAATCAATCTAGCATTAAGGCATTTAAAACATTCACCATTCCTTCGTCGTGAAAACATTATGTTTTAGCAGATGATTTTGTAAACCAATGTTAATCCCTGTCTGAAGTGGCGCGCTTTCCGACCTAAAAATTGAAATTAAAAATCACTCGAATATTATAACAGTAAACTGAAGGGGGATTCGAGATCATTAAACCTGGTGACATACCTGGAATCTTGTAGATGTAATTAGGGGGTACAGTTGGGGCGCTTCCCTGGTCAGCAAAACAAGCAGATCGTACGCGCAAGTGATGATCATTTTAATTGTACCGCTAAATTTCTTTAACTCGTAGGCTTCCTGGGGCAATACTTTTACTGTGATTGTCTGAAATGTTGTAAAGATAAAAAGGGCAAAACACAGGATTCGTGTAAATTGGGTTGCTTTCAGTGGTTCCAGAAAAAATGGGACGTAGAAGAAGGTTCGTTGAATTCAATTGATTTGGTCAGAATGTACAATAGTATTTCTTAAATTTGCCGATTCGTTTAATTTTGAATTTTCTTATTGAGTCAGCTTGTCTGTACAAGTCTCAATACGCCGAAATGGCTGGACCATGGTGTGAAGCATTTTGCGTGTGGAAATTAATTAAAACAATGAACCTAAAAGGTGTGTGCTTTTTGACAAATTTTAATTTGTTATGCTTAAACTGTTATGCAAAGATAAAGTTATAAAATATTATTAATTTGATATGCAGTCGAAGATGCTGAAAAGATTAAAACAAAAGAAGCAGCGGTGTGCATTACTCGATGCTCTGCCTTTATCAGAAATGAGGTTCCTGTGGATTACAACACTAAATTGTAAGATTTAACTAAAGAAAGAAAAAACATTTATTTTCCGTATTAATGATCTCAATTGAGACGAATGTGACGTCACGTTACAATAAGTCTCCCACAGAATGCTGCATGGTCAGGTCAAGTGGCATGAATAAAAAAACTTTAAAATATACATAATCGACATTGTTTGACAAGGAAAGTACCCCAAGTGTGTAGTCACCTACCTCATACATACTGTCTGGACGAAATTTTTTGCAAATTCCTCCTACGAAACCGTTTCCAAGCTCCACCTGATGTGTACCCCTACAAATAATACAACTACACTTACAAGGGAACCCCCGAACTGACCCATTCTAGTCGCATATAAGAGACATACTGTCTAGATCAGTTTTTTATACTGTGTACGAATCTGTAGTCGATTTGCCGTAAAAGTATCACATGAATTTTTATTTTCATTTTTTGTGCCAAAATCTACTATAGACATGAATAGGCACAACTTCAATATCAACGTCTTCCTACTAACATGCTGGCGTCTGGGATTTTCCAGGTACAATAACATTTTAAAACGACCTTCTTCATCATTCTGGCCTTGAATTAATTCCTTGACATGAGCAGATTTCACTAGTGCTGTCGAACCATTTCACAAAATGAGAGATTCCGACAAATAATTTGCAAATTAAAAATTCCTGTGACACTTTTGCGGCAAATTGATAACGGATTCGTAGACAGTATAAAAAAATAATGCAGACCATATGTCTCTTATATGCGACTAGGGGGGTCAGTTCGGGGGGTTCCCTTGTTAGCATAGAAATGTTCTAGTCATTATGCCTGGTATATACAATTGAAGACATTTGAGAACATTCCTTTGTAACACTTACGTTTTTGTATACTAGGAGCCCATCAGACTGCAAGCCAGAAAGCTGGCGATGTGTAAACTCGGTGAAAGCTGTTCAGTTCGTGATAACATCTAATATTCCCCAGAAAATGATAACAGACGCTCCAAAAAAAGTCACTCCAACAGGGGGTGGAACTTCTGACACCAACGTAAGAGCGAAAATGAGGGAAACCTTCATCGTCATGCACACTTCTTATCCTACTGTTACTTTGAGAGCTGCCTGGCCCCCAGCACTAAAAGCAATGAAAAAATCGGACGTGAAAATATTTTGTGATCGGGGCATAAAGAAAAACATTAGTTTTTCCTCAACTGTTACAGAAAAATCTAGTGATTTTCCATAGAGCATGGTTGGGAGTCTATTCGGTGAATCTTTTAACAGTAGGCAGAGAAACAGTGGAGTTGCAGCGTGGGAGAGAGATTGAGGACCACACGGAGATTGCTGGCTGCACTACCTACGTGTCAATGGTTCAATTAACATGGGCTACGGGAATTATTTTTAATTACGACGTTTATGTCAAAATTTCTGATTCTAAAAGTTTTTTCCCTCCAACTGCCGCCGAGATAAAAGCGGCAGTCCTTGAAAAGAAGGAATGGGCTGGATTGGAATTTGTGAAAATCGTTGATGCCCACACAATTGAAATGAAAGCTTCTGGTTCGGCGTCTGTGGATTTTGATATCGATATAAAACTACTTCCGGGAAAATGTACGAAGGCTAAGGATCCAGTGTGTAAGGACCACAAATGGAATGCTGCTAATGCTTGTAAATGTAAACCTGTTAAAGTTTGTGCTACTTGAGATTATTTACATGTCAAAAAAAAATTCTGCAATTTTCAGTTATGATGATTTGGATGCCGTATATTAATCACTTGCAATAAAAAGAACCTAATGTAAAATGAGTTCAAGAAAACTACTTGTTGAATAACAGAATTTAATTTAATCTAGAAAATTAAGTGTTATAAATAATTACGCCAAAGTATTTTGAAAAACGTAATGCGAGTACTGTTCTTCACAGTTGAATCAAACAAAACTAAATTGTCAGTTTAACTTTAAAGCCGAAACAATCCAACTGACAATAAATAAACGAATCCTCTCTTTAAATTCCAAGAATTTCTAGGCACCTCAAATACCGTAGGTATACACAGCGCAAATCAATTCGTGTCATTAATTGATTCCAATTACACTTAACTTTATACAGCCATTTTGCAAGTCGATATACAATCTTTTTAGCCGTTACATTCTTTCATCTACCATAATGCATAGGAATGTCGATGCGAAGACTTTGTAATTAAAGTAAGAACAATGGAATTTAATGGAGTGCCTTAAACGTACGATTTTTTCTTCGTTAATATCAGCTGGGTATCGACTGCATGTTATATATCCTGAAGTATGCTATTTCACTCAAGCTGCATGCAGAAATTAATATATAGATTTCATATTTGAAACCAATAAAACTCATTATTGCTAGAGCCATTTTTAACCTGCATAATAGAGAAGAGAAAGTTCAGTCCCAACTGGTGACATCATGTGACCGAGGTTTTTTAATCCATTTTTAGTCTTCACCACTTGAAAGGCAGTGGAAAGGAAAGGCGAAAACGCATTTGCAAAATTTTTGTTGACTTCTTGTTTCGCCTGCAGACCTGAGTTTAGGTCCAATCTTGGGAGAGTGATTTCTCTGGACTGTGTAAACCAAATTCCATGTATGATAGCTCATTAGAAAGCCCGTGAAATTCTCCAGAGGCTTTTTTGATGGTTTGGCAAAATTCAACTTGGCAAAGAAGATATTGGCGAATTTCAAATTTTACCCATTTTCTTGACTTTTGTCAAGTTTTTACAAATTCTTGAAAATGGTCCTATTTAGTAGTTTAAATACTTGTGATTATCATGGAATAGGTTTTACAAATACTTTACACAAAAAACTTAATGTTTTTTTTTTTACTTTTCCGATATCGTGGTATGTACAATTTTAAAATTTGCCAATATTTTCTTTGCCAAGTTGAATTTTGCCAAACCATCAAAAATGCCTCTGGAGAATTTCACGGGCTTTCAAATGAGCTATCATACATGGAATTTGGTTCACGCAGTCCAAAGAAATCACTGTCCCAAGATTGGACCTAAACGCAGGTCTGCAGGCGAAACAAGAAGTCAACAAAAATTTTGCAAATGCGTTTTCGCCTCTCTTTTCCACGGCCTTTCCAGTGGTGAAGATTAAAATTGGATTTAAAAACCTCGGTCACGCGATGTCACCAGTTGCGACTGAACTTTCTCAGAAGTTTCTTCCAATGCTGTTTTCCAAATCTGGCCGTTAAATTACAAATGGAAAAATAAGTGAAACAAAAGTTCGAAGCAAATAAAAACGATAAATTCTTGTTGAACACACGATATATTTGTATATGCATTGGTATATTCGTGTTGATTTAAATTCCAGAGTCCCAAGAAATTCAAGAACATAGTACATAATATAAATTGATCGCGTAATTTATTGTAATTCTTGTTCGTAATGTCGAAATACGTGGAGATGTTCAACTTCAGCGTATTTGAGAATTTTTTAGATTATGGTTACTCCATCAATTACCATTGTATAGCACAAATTGACTATGTTATTCAATAAAATTATTCTTCAGCCTGTCAAATTACATCACAATATTGATGTTCAGTCAGATTCGACACAATTCAAAGTATAATTTTTATCACAGGCTTTGCAACATAGCACAAAGTTGTTCAAATTTAGACGTGCAATTCATTCATATTCGTATTCAGCCCGTTGAATTACACTAGTATACCTATTTTCAGCTTACAAGGGAACCGCCCCAACTGTACCCCCTAACCTCATATAAGAGATATGTCATCTTGATCAGTCCTTTTTATTGATTACGAATCCTTACTTAATTTAATGTAAAAATATCAGAGAGATTTTTAATTTTTTGGTCAGACTTCGTCAAAGTTTAGACAGAGATAGACATCAGTTTACGAAATAATAATTATACAAATAATATATGTAGAGCGTAGGTGATGGGGAAGGTCGGCGAACGCCTTCATGCAATCGTTATATATTGTCTGATGTTGGTGGATTTAAATTCTGGTGTTGATCAGAATATTTCTGGACTCCTGCAAGGGTATTGCAATGCATACCACAAGTTTGAAAAAATTAAATTTAAAAATTACTGCAATGTTCTTACAGTAAACTGAAAACGGATTCGTTATCAGTATAAGAAACTCTACTAGGCAGTGTGTCTGTTACATGCTGTTAGGGGGGTACAGTTGGGGCGGTTCCCTTGTTAATCAGACACTCCAAAATATAGTTTTTCTACCAATTTTTGCTATATAGCTCATATTATCTGAAAATCAATAGGCTTCTTACAATTGACCCATATTACCTGCACACCAAATTTTGTGTCGATCGGTCAAACGTAAACAAATTTAGAGTGCTGACAGACAGACAGACATACGTGATTACTAATTCGTTTGCAACATAATAAATAAATTAGCAAGTCCTAAATAACCAAAACAAACGGATTCTTGGTAATCAAAGCCAGGCTTTCATTCTGACGCAGCAGTTAGAAATGCGAATTCAACGTTGTGCTTTGCTATGGTGATATAAGAACTCCAAGCATGCGTATGGCACATTTCATCAAAACGAATTCAATAATCCATTTTATTGCCATCATTCTTCATCAATTATGACAAGGGCTGTAGTTCGCATCGTTTTAGAAACAATGATTTTCTTGTGTGTGAGAAAAAGTCGACAAAAATTTTCTCTTTCGAAGTTTGAGCATTTCTCGTGAACGTCGTGTGGCTTTGCGTTTAGGTTTGAAAAACAAGGAGAGCCGGAATTACAAGGGGGAAAAGGTTGAATAACTTCCGCTTACGTAATATTGTCATGTTATTGGAAGTCTGATTCGAGATGACTGCGTTTAAAATTCATTGCCAAGTGCCGAGTAGAAATTTCTAGAAAAAGTACTCCCGGGAAAAATACTTTTTTAAAGTAAATTTAAATAACAGAGTGCTATTCATCTTTCCAGAAATATGTTATCTCCATTTAAAGAAAAATTCGATCCCATCAAATAAGGGCGCTGAAGAACGCACAAATTCAAAACTTTAAGAGGCTGTAACTCACGCCAGAAACGTCCGATTTTTTAAAAATTCCTTTCGATATGAATTCAAAAACTATCCAGCAGTTTTTAGTCTTTCGTAGAAGGTTTAAACCCAATTTTTACAAATCACTTATTTTGCAATATTTTTTTGGGCCTGACAGTGACCAGTAACGGTCAATTATCCTTGAATTAGTGCCACTGGGCTTGTCTTGACAAGCAGCACCTACTTATAATCACGTTCTTATCTCTGCAGGCAGTCTTCCTTTTGAAGATGCAACTCAATAAATTGCAACAATGATAGATGAAATGTGAATTTTCAGCTCTAACGCATTTGTGTTAATCTGGGTCTGGTTCAAACCAAC
Organism: Seira musarum; assembly: GCA_027743895.1. Classification (NCBI taxonomy): domain Eukaryota; kingdom Metazoa; phylum Arthropoda; class Collembola; order Entomobryomorpha; family Entomobryidae; genus Seira; species Seira musarum. The sequence continues at coordinate 6,980 of JAHZMX010004078.1, forward strand.
GTCATTGGTTTCAACGTCAAAAACACACATAGGCTTTGATTTCTAGTAGTTATAGTACTATTTTGAAATTGAATTACCGCCCATTGCTAGTCACATAAATAGACAAAAATAGTTTTTTCTCTATCGAACATTCTCCTTGACTCCTGGAAAAACAAAACTTTGTGTAGTCGTATTGACTTTTAAAAACTACAGGATAGTTTCCTTCAAAAGTGTAAGTGTGTGTTAGGGTCAAACCGCACTACAAAATCCTCAATATCTTATGATAGAACCCACGTATTTGAAGATTTCGATATGCAGAGTGAAAAGTACAGTTTTTTTTAAATGAAAATGTATTTCGACCCCAAAATGCCCCGAAGGTGACTTCATACAGGCGTCGACTTTGGGAATCCAGCACCCAGGGAAAATTTCGCCTATTTATACGCAGAATTTTTTTCGAATTATCTGAAGTGGTGTGGAAGGTAGAGCAGAACTTGCTCTACAACCCTGACGGGTAACACTGCATGAAGCCAAAGTAAGAAAATCTCTCCGCCAACCACTTTTGAACAACTTTTGCCTTTTAAACTAATTTCTTGGCTATTTGAATTAAGTGAACTTTATTGAGAAGAGCATGCTTTAAGGATTCTAATGTGGACACAACTTCATCGGTAGTTGCAATTTTAATCAAAATCAGTGCATTTAAGTAAAAAAGTCGATTTCTGACCGCTGTGACCATATCATGGCGTCATCCAAGCTACATAATGACTTTCGAGGGCAATTCTGGCATGATCGGATTGGCAAGGGTCGATTTTACATAGAAACAATGCTTTTTTAGCTCAAAAATGCTTTTCTTTATAAAGTCAAATCGAAAGTGCAAAGGATCCTGAGCATATTTTCACCGGCGTGCCGGAGTATGACGATATGCTATTTTTGTATATGGCTTATCTACCTCCCACAATCAAGAATTTTGAACCCAAATGTTCGTATCGGTACAACAGAAGCTCCTTTTTTCGATGCTGTAAGTCTCTGTTTGATGAGATCATTACTGACTCGATAATTGGCCAAAAGTATGTGTGCGGTTTGACCCTTACACACAAAGTAGTAGGTAAATTACGTACTGGGCACATGAAGTCGGAATGTGATTTTCCGCCGCAACCCATTTTGTCTGACCTCCATGAAAACTAAAAGACCTAAATTTCAAAATTTTGCAAGAAAGGTAAAAACCCTTGAGAGCAAAACAACCAAATGTAAAACTAACAATCAAGCAAGTTTTTTTAGATTACAATTTAAGTTTGGACTTGCTGTGTATTCGTTTTATCAAGCTCTATAAAAGATGGAATTAATAGACATCGTTAAGAAAATCGAATAAGACCTTTTGGTATATAATTTGTAAATCATTTTAGAGCCACAATTCCATTGTTTCCCCAGTAACGAATAGTATTTACCACAAATCAGAACCAATTATCTATAATAACTATAACAGCCTGTTACCTCCAGCCACCACATGCATCTAGAAACCTTACAAAACAATCTTTAACAGCAGAACTCGATTCGCGTCACTGGACAGAAAAAAACCACTTGCAATGCAATAATCTGAAAATCTCGAAGTAATGAATCCTGCAATGAAATCTGCTCAGAACATGAACATCCTAATCCCACAACAGTGATAAAACATTAAAATTACATGTAGCCAATCTAAATATTAACTGTAATTGTTTTAAATGACTCGGCCTGGAAATCAATGCAAAACCATATCGACTATAATGTGATTATGGATAGTGTCGAAGATTCCGAATCTCAATCGCATCGAAGTCAGTACGTTCAGGCCGTCCAGAATTGGTAAACCAATGTACGAATTTTTTCTAAATTCATTATACTTATTATGCAAGAATATTTCATCACAAGCTCCTATTTCTTAATCTGTCGAAGTCTGAAATTATATTTGATACTGTTATCTAAATGACGACATTTAATACCGTACGACGATGCCAGTCAAATCCAAGTGGAAGGATGAAAAACTTACAAAATCGATTCCGCGGTGGCTAGAGGGGAGATCAATCATCACAGGAAAAATGTATAAAGCATCCAAATCTTGGAATTCCCCTGGTGAGAAGGAAACATTAATTTTAAGTTTGGAGAGTATCAACTTCTCGTTGTTTAACTGTTGCCGTTTGACGATGAGCTTTCGTACGCTCATTATTCATAATAGGGTAAACGACGACTTCGCTAATAGGATTTTTATTTTTTAGACCAACGATTGAATTGATTAATGAATATTCTGATGGCATTTAAATATTTCTTCCAGCTGCAGAAAGTAATTTTGGTTTGATTAGGTACGCATTCATTTATGATTATTTAGGTACTTATTTACGTTCAATTCATTTATGAAAAAATAATGGATCTGAAAGCAAACAGATTTTCTAAGATCGACCGTATTTTTCTTGCATTTCGTTACAAATCCTACACATTTCGGATAAGTAGAACATAATTGCAGGCAGCGAGTAAATATTTTTGATGCTCTGAACAAAGTCATTCGTAGGTTGTGCAGGCAATAATGTTCATTGTTGTTGACTAGTCAATTTTGCTTCCAAGTTTTCTCTGACAAAGGAAGGGCCCAAAAGCCTCCCCCATATCGCACATACCAGTCACACCGTCTAGATCAGTTTTTTTTTTGCTGTTTACGATCGCGTTAGGCAATTACCAAAGATATTTAACAATTACTTTTAACGTAAATTTTCATGTGTTAAAACGTCCACAATGTATTGGGTAAAATCAAGATCCCCAGCAGTTTCCATAATCGTCAATGGCAGTTGTTTTTTGGTTCGGTCAACGCCAACGACTGACCTTCTTCATCCTGTGCCGTATTTGGAGACGTAGTGAGTAGCACAATTTTTAAAAGCGATGTCGACCCGCATCCAAATTAGTACATATTTTGGCCTAAAAAATTAATTTTAAAGTCATTGCTAAATATCGGTTGAATTCTGTAATGTAGGTTGAAAGAGCTTGGTTTATGCTGTGACATTAAACTAGGACATATTACGCCAACATGCAGTATTATCTGTCAAGTTCACGAACTCACTGTTGACACCGTAGCCTAAACGGCGGCCTTGAATGCCTTCAGCCAATTCAATCCTCTCATTTCAAAAAACAAGTACAAAAATTTTAGAATTAGCTTCCAGTGGACTACGGTTAGTAATCAATATCCTAAGGTAACGAGAAGAAATATTCAATGGTGGCAGATTCTATTTGAACAAAAATTACTACATAGCTTCAGTAAATACATTAAAATGAATGAATAGAACCACTCCGAACTCAAGTCAACTAAAAATAGTCTTCTTCAAACAATTTCTCCATTTTCCCAGTCAATAGATACTCATGTTGGATTTAGAAAATTGGTAAATCCCAAACTTTACTGGTATTTTTAAGTACTCACTTACCCTTCGTGTCAAAAAAAATTTTCTAGGCGATAGGCGAATGTGAGTTGTATGTTCCATTCCAATCCTGATTGTGAATAAAACCTTGGTTACTTGTCTGGCAAATCAAAGTTCATTCGCATAAATTTAGCAATTCTTTTCAATAATTCCTTTGGATGTGTTAACCTTGGACAGTAGCAGTGAATGATTTATTACAAAGTGAATGTTGGTACCGATGTCAATCGGCAACTTAAAAGCACAATTAAGGTATATTACAAACAAAAGTGAATTCTCAATTGTAGTTTAAAGCCAAACAAACGTGACGGAAGAGAACAAATGGGTTTTGTTCAAGTTCCAAGAATTTGTAGGCACCTAACTAACAATAAGATTTTGTGGGTATATAAAGCTTGCAAAGCAATTCATTTTCTCAATCCAATATTGATTCACTGTTTACTATTTTTGTTTTAAAATGAATTTTACACGTACAGCACGGTTTTAAGCACAAAAAAACCAGGCCTTTCTTGATTATGCTTCATCAACGCAATCATGTATGTTCCATTCGGTAAACTACTTATATTCCAAAATTCCATTTGCAATACTTAAGAATTGAAGAATTTCTAGTCAGATACAATGACTTATTTAAAATAAATGATATCAAAAAAATGGAGTTTCAGAGAAATGATAATTCAGAGTGTCAATTCTTTTGCCGCAGTCAAGCATGGCGTCAATGTTTGGAAAACAGCGCTAGCAGAATATCAATAGTAACATAGATTTCCATCACGTGGTTAATTATTTGTTATAGTCATTGTATACTAACAAGGGAACCGCCCCAACTGTACCCCCCCCCCCTAACAGCATGCACCAGACAGATTAGTTTCTCACACTGATAACGAATCCGTTTTCAGTTTGCTGTAAAAATATCGCAGGAATTTTTAAACTTAATTTTTGCACGCCTGTGGTATGCATTAGAATACCATTGCCCGGGCCCGGGAGCGTCAGAATCAACACCATAAAAAAATCTCCCAGCATTCATCAATATTTTTCTGGCGTAAAGGTCTTAATCGACCTTCCTCATTATCTACGTACCTTTCCTATTATCCTTACGATGATTTTGTAAACTGATGTCAATCTCTATCTGAAGTTTGACAAATTCTGACCTAAAAATTAAAATTATTAATCACTCTGATATTTTTACATTAAACTAAGGACGGATTCGTAAACAATAAAAAAATCTGATCTAGATGACATATCTGTTATATGCGGTTAGGGGGTTACAGTTGGGGCGGTTTCCTTGTAAGTGCTACGAATATGAATAGTTAGGAATATAAAGGACCATAGACGCTTGCTTTTCATTTCCAGGCCAAGTCCATATCTCAAGTGGCCAACCTACACTATTTATGAAAATTAGATCGTTCCATAGCTATGGTCCTTTTCCAAACAAATTATCTTTCCTTTAACTTCACTCTTAATCCCATGTTTTTATTTGACGCGATGATCAGATCGCAAGTGAAAGGGGGTAATTAAAGCAAGTTCTGAGGGAAGAAAACGATAAATTAATTCTGAAGTTTTTGCAGCAAATTTAGTTTACAATTCGTAATCCATTATAAAGAACTGGTTTGAAGTTATTATATCCTCAATGCTCCATTGATTGGCAAACATCCGCTTAGAAAGCTTATCGATTTAGTAGTAAACGATATTGATCCTCACCAAAATTGTTGCATTATTTGGAAATAAAATGAAAAGTTATCCCGAATTATTACGTAGCTGAGCTTGCGAAGCTAGTATTGAGAATGATGTGTCCGTCTGTCCGTGTACGCGATAACTTTCGAAAGAGGTCACCGATTGACCTCTAATTTGGAACCAAGGTTCCTTGTGTACTGAGGACGACACCTATTGTTTTTCAGAATTTTAGGTCACGTATTAACGGCAGTGTAATCAGTGTAAAAAGCTGATCTAGACAGTATGCCAGATATACACCTCATTGATCTGGAAGGCTTGAAAATGTTCCCTGATTAGTTATAGAGCCACGGCAAACATTGCTGTAGAGGTTCGGTATTATCGTAAACAATCTTAAGGGCTGAAGAAATTGCAAGGGCTCGAAATGTATTTCTTTTTATCTTGCCACCAGTTAGGCTTTGCAAATCGTAGTATTTGAATAAACAGGAAACCTATAACCACAACACGAAAACGTAATTTATTTTGATTTCGTCATGTTTTTGCGACTAAATCGATTTGATCAAGGTTAAATCGATTTTTACTCTAGGTGCCCTTTGCGCTTTGGAACGAATAAATGCTGCCCGTGAAAGTGCATACCACGGGCATCCAAACATTTCTTATCGCGATGTATAATACCACGAAGGTATTAACTTTCACAAACATTTAGTAAAATGCAACGACAAAGCAGTGGAATTGAGTTCTTAGTTTTGGCTTAAGTGCATATCAATGCAATATTCTAAAAAAATGTTTTAACATTCTTGGATGCACGAGGTGCTAAAATATTAATGAAGCAGTGGAATCCATATTTGTGTCTAGCAGTTAAGGAATGACAAATTTGGACTACCTGTTATAACTTGCACATAGATACTTGGATATAATCTTGCTGACAAGGGAGTTTCAGTGTACCATACTCGGGCTCTCAATAAGCATCAAAAGCGTCTGGCTTAGGAAACGAAGCTAAATGGTTAAATTATCCTTAAAGAATTTAAATTTTAAGAGTGAAAAAACACCAAAAATACAATAGGGAGTTTAAAAAGCAAACAATTCAATGATGACTTCGGATAAAATGTGCCACAAACTTAAATTCAAAGCACTCAATTATCACTAAAAGCATCTATTTTGACGCATGTACAAGTGAACTAAACTCAAGTTGGGCGAAAAAAAACATCAAAGTGGAACAAGGAGTCAAGCCTTTGCCAAAATTCCTTGGATTATAGGACCAGGGAAACGTTTTCTTTATCCAAAATTTTCCCTTGATTTCAACCTAGTCCTTTATTGTTCAAGAGAATCAAAATGGTTTAAACTTTTCCTGATCTCACAAGCTCAAGGTGGATTTTGAAAATCAAAAATAGAAAAAGTTTTCTTAAAAAACCTACTATCGCAGAGGTCCGGCCATTTACTGTAAGCATAAAGCAGCAGTCAGGAATTAGAGGCCGCGCGGTATTTTTCATTTAAAGCTTCACCAAAATACGTGAGCATATCTCGTGTAACAAAAGGACAAATTGTAATTGCTTTGGAAAGACAATGGTCATATACGAATTTATTTTCACCATCTTTACAGCTGTTAGCATAGCAATGAGACATGACGAAACGCCTGCATCCTGGGAGCTTACGTCAACGCTCTCCCTGCAGTATCTCGTAGAAAATGTAATGCAGGAGGCGGAGAATCACTATCTTATTCTCCATTCATACATCAACTACACAAACAATGCGTTCTTTTCTGCTTCTGTTCCAAGGATAATCTTGAATGACGATTTTGTGTTTGGAAACAAAATAAATTGCAACAAAACACGATTCAGACAACCGCATCGTGTATTCCTCGGACCAGGGAGAAAACGGAGCGTGAAGAATTCATTCTATAAGTTTTGTTATGCGTCACTTAGTCCAAGGAATTTAATAACATTTTCTCTCCCATCAAATTTTGAAATGCCTGAGAAATTCGAATACAAGTTTTACTCCAGAATCAAGAACATTCCAGCATCAAAGGTTGTATTTTATTATAAGAAAAGGTTGCGTTTACGGGTAATTCGAAGCGGATATAACAACGGAGTTCAGGTGGATTTTGGTCTTCTGAAAGACCCTATCCGCTTTCATAAGCAACTCTTCTGGAATGGAGGAGGCGTTCAATTCCGAATATTTATTTTTACTCAAATGATAGGCAAACCTACATACAACTTTTTCTGTGATCATTTAATTCGGAAAAGATCAAAGTATATTTATGGATGTACTAATCAAATGCTATTAACAACCTACCTTACCCAAATACACAATATTAGTATGCAAAGGTTTGACCAATACTCCGAAGCATATCGACGATTCCTTCACCATTCGGACACAAAAACTCAGTTTATTTTCTCCCCCTTTACATTTTGGTATAAGATTCATTACAACCCAATTTCTATTAGAGATTCTCTCTACTTCGAAAGCTTCATGGAAGAAGTTTTTGTTCATTGTGAACCCAAGCGAGATTCAGTAATGTCACCATCAATTTGGACTACTGCGTTTTCCGAAATAATTTGGTCAATTTGTTTCATTTTTATCATAATTATAACAATAATTATCGTGAACATCAATGGTAGGAATGTGTGCAGCGTTTTGCTAATGCTATTCGACATAATTGTTGGACAATTTGAGGAAACTAAATTTTCACGTAAATACAAATTAATACTCTTCTGCTTTTCTGTGATTACAGCTTTCATGGGATGTTTGTATGGGAATGGTCTTACCTGCATTCTTGCTGTGCCAGAGTCCC
>JAHZMX010004079.1:0-18035 GCA_027743895.1 Seira musarum
TTACCCCAAAAATGCGTATAGCTCCTTTCCAGTTTTTTATAATTTGCGTATAGCTCCTTTCGAAATTTTTATAATTTGCGTATGGCTCTTTTCGAATTTTTTATAATTTGCGTATGGCTCTTTTCGAATTTTTTATAATTTGCGTATAGCTCCTTTAAAAGTTAAGCCAGCGATATTAAATTGAGAAGCAACCAAACCTTCGTGTTTAATGCGTATTCGCGACATATATCTCAAATATGTGCAGTTGTTTTTTATATCACCTCCCCAATTTGTAATGGACCTCTAACAACGTCTCGACCACCGGATATTAGGCATATGCTCAGACATCCTGACTTGTCTTTGTCTCGCGGATTTTTATCCTCCATATTTCTAGATGTTGGGGATGAAAGATCGGGTGAGGGTTACTTTCTCGACGAAATTGTCAACAAATGGTTCACCTCAACCTACTATTTTCTTCCCATCAAGTTAACATTTGAAATAAAAAAATCCGCTTTGGTTTCTTCTTTGAAGACGACGTTGAATCTATTTGTGTGTCCTAACATCAAGTGAGAGCGCTCATGAATTAAACTATTTCATTCTGTAGGTCATATTTGGATTCGGTACAAAAAATTTGTGGTACGAAAGTGGATTCTCTGCATGGACATGACTTCTTAAGTTGTGCGAAGCGTCTCCATTTGCACTATCACAATGTAAAACGGCAGATATCGTTAGCATCCTCGTTGTCATGGGTTGAAGTTGAGGCAATGAAATCAAAATATTGCATTAAAAACGCACCCGTTCTGCAGCCGTTCACTGCGGACGACCTTCCCCCTCCTCTGGAGGAGATGAAATCTGAATATGTTCTTCACTGGCGCCGAAATATTGGAAGCACATCCCACATACTTCTCAGGATTATAATTAAAAACCTGACATACATATCCTTCCCTTCCTCAAATTTCCATCGTTTTGCTTTTCTTTTCTCAATGGCCACCCAACTATACCGCTACCCAAGGAATTATAGTTCAGAAGCAATTGCTTATCTACCAGAAATAGCAGAGCTTCAACTTCCGATCATGGAACTTCCGTTATCCTTCACTGGACGAAACAATGAAGTCCATTTTATCATATGCCGTCCAGATTTGTCAAGGTTTGTATCAATTCGCGGGTATTTCTCAGCCTTCACATTGCAAGTTTGGATTGCATTGATAATAACAGCCAAAGTTGGAGTTTTGCTACTTCATCAGGTAAAAGTTATTTTATGCCAAACCCAAAATGCATTTTTCGACGATTTTGTTAATTTAAGGTGTACCAAATGTTTCCAAATGGCGATGTTGAAACTCTTTTCAAACTCTTTGGAATCCTTGTTGGACAAGGGATAACCGCTTTAAAACGTGAACGTGACAAATTCTTTTACGCTGGTTGGTTTCTTGGAGGCGTAGTCCTGACCAACGCGTACCTCGGCGATAATATTAATCGACTCATTGCACCAACCTCTGTAGATAAACCAGACACATTCGAAAAAATTCTTAACCTTGGCATTCCCATTTATTCTCCGGTAATATTTGATAATTCATTTCGACTGTCCCGAGAGTTTACTGCAACGGCATTTGAGTGGATGACTGGCGAGCCCCCCACACGAAATGGAGATCTGGGGCTGCTAATGGGTGATATGGAGTTCCTGCATAAGCATAACAAACCCTTTGGAATTCTTCCTATCACGTTCTTCGTATCCATATTCGAATATCTGTTTATGCACACGAATATTCACGAGTCGATGTATGCGGCCCATCAAAGGCTAAATCATATAGAAAGGGGTCCCAAACATCCTCTTGGATTTTTCAACGTTTCAGGTTCATGTTTTATTACACTTACGTGACTTACTTGCTTTTTAACTGCTGTTTTAACGGCCTTATTGTATTTCAGGTGATAAGAACATGTACTACTTGAACATGACCTCTCGGTGCAGGACTGAAGCGTATGTGGATACATTGTCAATCGTTCTATCAATCAAACTACAACTTCGTCATCTCATCAAGCAACGGAAAGTCAAAGCAGATAAACGTGATATTGTGATGAGCACTGAGAAGTACGGTCAACTTCACAGTAACATCTTCATGATCGACTTTTACTTTCCACAAAGAGAAGTAATTAGGAAAGGTCACATCCTCCTTCACAGCGGTATCGATACTTTTTGGATGGCCTGGAAAGGGAGAATTGATACTTGGAATGATACTGTCTTGTTTGCCCGGGATAATGACGAGTCCTTCAATCCAGTTAGTTTGAAAGGGAATTCCGTTGTTTTGTTTTATGTTCATTACGGTCTTTTAAGTGTGGCATTCATAATCTTCACGATTGAATACTTGAGCAAGAAACTATTTCTGCGTAAGCTTAGAATTAGAAGTTTCCCATTTTTCAAAAATTGGCGCACGATTGTGAAAGTCATTTTACCGGGAAAGTTGTAAGAAAATATCTAAAAGTGGGAAATCTCGCATTTAATTAAAATGGGATATTTCGACTAGATATATATGCATAACAGTATTGTTTAACTATTTGCTGGCAATTCTATTTGGGAATCAAATACTGATATCTTAGGATGCACAGTGATTCCATTGCCTTGTCATTTTTAATCAACCCACTGCGTGTCTCATATTTTAATGAATAGAAAAAATACATGATTCATATTTTATGATTCATGAAATACTGCATGAAATGACGGAGAAGGATAATACCGAGAAGCGAACACATAAACACAGATGTCACCTTTACTGTCCAATTTACAAAAGACAGTGGAGCCAAGACCAGAAGCTGAAAAATAAGCACTCCGTGGTTTTTTTTTGGAAACTAAAAATTCAACTACTTTGCCGATTGATTGATTATTTAAGTTTATGAACACAGCACATCGTTAATCACGAACGCTAGAAGAGGTAAGCTTTGAATGCGACACTAAACTAAATGCAAAATGTGAAATATTTTTAAAGCTATTCTTGCCAAGTTGTCAATATAATTATTTAGGTAAGGTTAATGCGTAATTCTAACGTGAATAATTTATCGTTAAAAACCTTAGATCATCAGATTCGTTCTGAAAAAATGAGTGGGAAACAAAAGCAAGAATCGGGTGCAGTTGCTTGTGCCTCTTCAAAGCAGGAGATCATGAGGGAAAGCGGAGGAGAAAGAAGGGCAAAAGCGGAAGTGCTACGTCAAGAAGGGCTTAAACGTATTCAAGATATGACATCAAAAAGTGGAAAGAAACCAGTGGAAATATTTGCGAAGAAGATAAGAGGAAAATCTTTTGATTGGTTTTCTTAAGTTCAATACAGATTCAAGGACACAAATGAGTCCAGCGATGTAATTTTGTAATTTTGATCCTTTTCAATTTTTGGCAAATGATTTTGGATGAAGTCAGTCCTGAAACCAAAGGCAATGTGTTGCGGGTACACGAAACATTTTGTGGTCTCTTGGGGAACCACCGGATTCAAGATTACCACCGATTAAACTAGTAAAGCGACCACTACAAAAAGGCTACATGCAAAAAAGCCAATCCAACACTTTACAGCGTAACAGGCCTGCCAACCAAAGTCTATTTTCCCAAACCCAGATTAGTTAGTCCTACAAAATCGTAAAAGTTATATACTTTAGTTGAATTCAAATACTCTTTGCTATATTGCAGACTCTTAATTAGGGTTTGAAATTCAGGGCTTTCTGCCATTTTTCGTACAGCCCAGATTGCACTGTTTGTACTAAACCGGAAGCGAATATATTCATGTAGGAAAGTTTTGTTTACCGTACCGTGGGACACGGATAACACAGGGCGAAACCTTCCTACTTGAGATGGTTTATAAATCAGTGAGTCGTTTCATGAGGGACTTCATCAAATTCATATGTCATCATCAACACATATCAACGCAAATGTGTTCATGTTACTCATTCCATTTTCGAAGTTCACAAAAAATTGCTTTAGTGATATTACACACAACATTTATCACATTATCTGGAAATAGTGTGATTGATTTTTGGAGATTTGAAAAAAAATTTCTTCGACGGGTCATCTTAACTTTGTATGCCTCCATTCACAACACTTTCTGAAAGTCGTATGGTTCCTTTCAAAAATCCTATAATTCGCGTATTGCTCTTTTCAGAATTTCTATGTTTTGCACACGGCTCTTTAAAAAATTAATCCCGCATGTCAGACCAGGGATGTTTGTCATGATATTCTGGTCATACGTGATCAGTTCACATGGCCATATTGTGTACACAAGTAAAAATCCAACTTACTAAATCCTGAAGAATGGCGTATTTCATTAACTAGTAAGTTTTAATAATTACATACATTCTATCCAGTGATAAAATTAAACGATACAGAAAAATTTTCCAAAAAGGGAGACGTTTATAGGTTTTTAGAGATATACATAATAATATTTACAAAGTAATTTAGAGTTTGACCTAAAAAAATGAGCTACAGGTTTTTCAAATCACACCAAATCCATCCAGAATTTAGGTTTACTTCTTTATTACCTCTACGTTTAAATAGAAAATATGCTCATGTGTCTTCATGCACGTAAAACTGACTTTCTCACAAACAAATTTTTAAAGTCTTATCAAATAATAACATATATTGATTGCTTATAAGCGCTTTAAAAGGGCAAAAACTAATAAAATTGATATTAAATGCGCTATAACAGATGGGCTTAGTTAGCCCAATACGGTGCGCGAATTGCAAAAACCCCTGTGTTCCCTAAATGGTTGTGCCCACGTCTTTGGTAATAACCAACCTCAAATTAATTCTATTCCTGATATACTAAGCAGAAATCTGTAGTTCTTTCTAAAAGAGATTGCCAGTACTCTCGTTTCGCTTCCTGATCCATCCTACGGAAGCTTCCAAATTTCCCATAAAGAGGTTGAAGGGCAATCATTTCCTTCCTCAACACCTTGCTTTTCCAAGTCTTGCTTTTGGCTAAGGTTTTCTCAAAATCCCTTAACAAATTTAAAGTGAATCCGTAGTGATACGTACCCATTGTCATGGCAGTACCGATTGTTAATATGGCCATACATAAAAGTGGAATTGTTAGCCAAAGCATTGGAGCTGGTAGCTTTCCAACACTTCCTAATAATACAACCGCTGATATAATCATGATGAACAAGTACCCACAAGAAAATACAATGACTATCACTTCGTGTAGAAATAGACTATGAATTTTGAAATACATTGCTGTACATTTGTAAATCCAAATTGCATTTTGAATGTTATGCATAGAAACACTACGAATTCGATTAAGGAGGATGTCCGCAAAGTACAGGACTTTAAGGATTGTTATCGATGCTGTAGTTACAACGCGAACCACTCCATTCAGGACTTGGCAATATTGGAAGACTAAAGTGGCAATCACGAAAGATGGGGATTGAATAATTTCATCATGAACTGTTGTGATAGAGGCTACTGTAATGCTTAATGTATCCAGTTTGATATTATAGACACAACGTAAATACAAGCCTGTGGTGACCATTAGAACTGGAAATCCACCAATAATCACTAATATTGAACATCCAAGGAGGCAAAGAATACTTGACTTTTTTAAAGAAAATAGGCTGCCGATTCCTGGAGAAGAAAAAGTTTTTGGTAATAGTATTAAGCTCCTTTGCAAAATTATACGGGCACGTATCTCGCCCCATGTTAAAATCTAAATCTTGACTTTTCGTGTGGGCTCCATGTTTTCCGTGCATAATCTGAATTTTGGGCCACAAGGGTTATTTTGAAGGGGCTTTCAGAAAGTTTTATCAGTTTTTGAGACCATCCACAGGGCAAAGAAATACAGCCTTTGCTAAATTATAAGGGCAAAATTAAAAACTGAAAAATCCGTTAACTTTTTGCAGCGAGACAAATTGTTTTTTCAAGTGTATGTATGATGTGTAGTCGTTTTATGTGTTATCTATGCTGCGAAAATTTGAGCAAATTTTAATAATAGGAACGAGTATTTCAAAATTTTCATTTTGCCCTCATAATTTTGCAAAGACTGTATTTCTTTGCCCTGTGGATGGTCTCAACAACTGATAAAACTATCTGAAGGCCCCTTCAGAGTAACCCTTGTAGCCCAAAATTCAGATCTGCACGGACAATACGAAGTCAACACGAAAAGTCAAGATTTCGATTTTAACATGGTATGAGATATGTGCCCGTACAATATTGCTAAGGAGCTTAGTTATTGTGTAAAAGAGATGAATGAAGAGCTTACCGTTTTCAAACATTAGGCTCAACAAACAACCTGCTGTAATTTCTACGTCTGACTTTAATTCCTTAAGCAGTTTAGGTCCTTGGTTCCAAGCAAACACAACGTGTTCCTGTCTGAGATATTCCCAGGATCCCATTGCAGCTCCAAAGCCAAACATTACGGCCTGAGCGGAAATTGTCGTCCAGTAGATTGGCTTATTCATGTGAGGCTTCCACAAGCCAATGAAGATGAGATAAATGAACAATAGCGCGCTCATGCAATGCATTAGTACTTGACAAAAGAGAAATCGCATCTTTCTTCGTTTCGATGTTTCAAGCGAAACTTCTCTTGTCTCTTTGTCCCAACGAAGAAAGTGGCGGGGACATGGATTGTACTTCCAGAATGATTGCTGCATTCCTACGAGGTAATCCATTACCGCTAAATCCATTTTTGAAAGGCACAGTGGCACTACAGTCACAGTCTAAATTTCCGTTCCTATTTGGATGTGAAAGAGACGAATGTAAATTTAGAATTGAGGCCTTTAATTCCCTTAAGTCTGGTAATTTAAATTGGTACGTCTGGTATTCCCGGAAGAGAAAGATCCAGCGCATGACATATATTCGATAATTCTTAATGACATTTAAATTAAATTTATTGAATCAGATTAGACATTAACTTTCTTAAACCCTTGCCCTTATCGTACCGAGACTAATGGAATTACGTAAACAATTTCATATTATAGCGATGGCGCCCAATTTGTGCTACCGACATCATGAAGTGGAGTGAGCGTCAGGCGTCATGCAGACGACGTCGTTCGCAAACGCAACATTTATTCACTTGACAAACAATGAGTTTTGGACTCCAGGGGATCACGCATGTCCACTCGTCTATCCTTCACCACTACTATGCATTGTCGTAAATTGCAGAGTCGAAGTTTTAAGAGCGCAAGACTTTTTAGCAAATTGGAAGCAGCATAAATTACCAAACTATTGAATTACTGAACACTCGTGTGAATTAAATTTAAATCAACTGAGAAAATCATTACGAATTTCTTCGAAGCTATAATTTCCATTTTACCAACATTCAGCTACGGTTAAGCTCGTTTTTTATACTTAAATGCCTGTAAAATTATGATGGATTGGTTTTTATATCTGTATACCCTCTTAGGCAGGTCGGAACATATGAATTGTCTGGTTGTCACATAATATATCTTTATCAAACTCATTTAATCTTTCATTAAAAGACTATTGAATTGAATGGGGGATCATTTCAAAGGGCCAAAGGAAATTCTGTTTGGCATTTCACCGTCAACGGTATAGCTTGTAACTTTTACATGGAAACTCAAGCTTTTACCATAATTCCCTGCAAATAATTGAGCAGCGTCGTTAAATGGATAAGGATGGGTGTATGTTTGACGTCTTAATGAAACACCAAATTCGAAATCTTTCGGGCGTTCTCAGCTCTAGCATTTATGACATTGAATTTGAGAACCGTCTTCTTATTAGTAATACTAATAAAAAAGACTGTTCCTGACTCTGGCAAATACTAACTTAGTATACGTAATATCAGGACTTTTTTTGATGAGACATTTTTTCACTCAAAGCAACAAGAATTTTGAGGATATTTGGCTTATTTATCAAGGCAAAACAAACGGCGATCTGTAACCCGGGAGGGTGAAGATAGAAAGGAAGGAAAGCTCTTCTCTCAACTTGATTGATTAGCCTCCTCAATCAGGTAGCTTGGCTTCCGACCAACATGGAATCCAAATTCAGGAAGGTGATTCAAAGTGGAATTTTATATTTATTTTTAAATATTGCATTTTGCACGCACGGTCTCGTGAAAATTCTCCACACTCTCCGAATATACCTGAGTCCCCGACGAAAAAATTTAATTGCCCATCATTTACCATTACTTCATTTCAATGCCTCACCAGTAAAGCAAAGTAAGAGCGTGGCCTTGAAGGTAAACCAATTGAGATTCAGAGCACGTGTCACACAATGATCTTTCTTCCGTAGCGTTATATGTGGCCGTTTCTACGGGAGACACAAGAAAGGCTTTACAGAGTGTTAGGAGGCGATGGTTATGATGTCACTGTTGAGAAGCAGGAGCAACGAAATGTGTTAAGCAATGCATATGAAAATACTGAGAACTCATTTAACTGAAAATCATTCTTTCGATATTTTATTTTGCATGTCGATTTCACAAAGGTCTTCATTCCTTTCAGTTCTGGAAACCTCAATTGAATCCTCGGTCTCATCCGTCACTCCAAAAAAATATGCCTACGCAATACGAAGGGACCGAATCCTTCTCTCCAACAAACAACAATACTCACACCCTTATTAAAGATAAACCAAATAACTAAGCTCGATTACTCGATTTCCTCCACACAAGCTTTAAAAATTTGACTGCGTGTACCAAAATGTATAGCTTTCTAAGCAAGTTACAAAAACAGTGTAACAGTATTTCTGCATTGTTATAAAGCTTGTTTCTAAAAATCCACGCAATTCCAGCTGAAATAGCAGACCAGCTTTCAGACACAAAAATAGCGCAAGATAGGATTACTAGATGTAATACAATAATAACGGGAGGACCAAGTTTCTTCAGATTGATCACATCCGGTTCCACTTTAGCCTTTTCTTCGATCTCTTGATTGATTTGGATTGTATCCCAGTAGAGCATGTAAGACCAACATGCGAACTCCTGAATTTTCTCCCGCAACCCAGACTGATGAATTCGTTCAACAGTCTCCATCAGCCAGTTTCGATTTACTGTATACATCATCCAAAATTGACTGTAAGATATTATCGGTTCCTGTACATAACCACAATATCGTGGCGAATTTTTCTCTGTGGCATTAAATAATTTTAAATAGTAAAGTCCCACAGTGCGTTTCCTAAAGGCAGCCATTAAATAAACTAACTTATCGGCTAATATTTGAAGGACATTACTGAGGGTAGTTGAGTTGTTATCCTGGACAAATACGTCCTGCGGTTTAACAGAAATATGCTTTTGCATGAATGTCTGCTCGTATATCTCTGGATTTATTCTTTTGAACTTTTTAACCATGATTTTGTACCCCGCCTCTAAAATTTCATTAACTGTTTGATAGCCTGAAAATGGCATTTTCACAGTCACAGAACTCGTAATACAGTTCTCATACAAAGCAGTGATAAGCATAGACACTACCACAATTCCCAGATAAATAGATTTGGAATTGGCAGTGTTTGTTGGGAACTGCCGAAGATAAATGGGGATAACACGAAACAGTTCTTGAAACCATGAAGTTTTGGAAGACCTCAACCTCGCCAAGATAAATGCAAACAAAAAAGACGAAAGACATATGAGCATCCATGAACTGATTGTGAAGCCTTCAATCCAAACCATGATATTTGGAGATGTTTCACTGTCACCGTCTTTATGACAGTAAAGCATGAGTTCCTCCGTTGATAACGAAATGTGTACTCCTGTTTGCAGATGAGTTGGCAAGTTTCCAACTTGAGAAAGGTATCCCAAAATAAATTGAGAGGTTTGATCAAACGAGCTGTAGCCGGGTACTTCGGAGAGAATATCAAACGATAAAATCCGGAGCGACATGTTATGAACGGATCCCATGAACAATGCTGACATCAAATATGTACCACAGTAAAACATGAGTGGGCTGCGTAGAAATAGTTTGGAGCAGGCGTGTCTATCATTACCATAAACTGAGGGCAAGTAATATTCGTGATTAAACGGTGTAACTATGGCGTTTGATTTTCGGCCATTTCCGTTCCGAAAGATTGTTTTGTGAAATTTTACCGGATTCTCAAAAACCTTGGATATGTCTTCAATAGTCCAAAGCAGGTTTGTTTGGTCCGGTTGATTGCAGTATTCCGCACACTCCACTGTGTATGTAACACTGCCGTTTGAGATTACACCAATCATGAGCTTTGTTAACGGATACAGACGGATGTATCGCTCCCACGGACCTCCAAGCGACATTGAAGGCAACAGCGTAGAGCTCCTGTACCCAAGAAGCAGTAGTACGCTGGATATTCGCAAGAGATATTGATAAACTGTATTTATTGAGAACTGTAGTTCAAGAGAATCAAACGAGGAAAGTATTACGTATGTTGGCTGAGTAAACCTAAAATCAAATGACCAGTATATATTTTTGCTGGACTTCATTGAAAAGAAAGTCAAAAGCCGAATGTTTTCCAGGTCCACTTTTTCTTCGTTTATGTCACGCTTAAGTGCATTGTTTAGAGAATTCACTAACAAAATATAGTTTTGAGGTGCACGTTTAATGAGAGTCAATAGTGGATTCATTACGCGGCTGAGATACTCACTTTGTACGTTGTAAATTTTGGATCTTTCAAAACTTTCAGGAAGGAGTTCTGCTGCAAAGCAAGTTAATGCTAAAAGTAATGCTGCAACTACTTGCGTTCTCCACATTTTGAATTGCTTGTGCTGTTAAATTTGTGTGCGTGAATTGCTTTGAGAAGACCGTCTCTATTGTTGAAATAAGTTCAGCTAATCTTATAAAATTTATGACATTGTTTAGAGTTTCAACAAGAGTTGTTTCAAAGCAATAATAGAGTTTCTATATTCAATATTTTTATTTTTAAAAACTCTTCCGAAATTTTCGTTTGCCCCGAAATTAGCAATTTTTATAAAAGCTGTTGAATTTAATTCCACAACTACAAATTCTTTTGTAGATTGCAGGGCAACCTTTTCAAAATCTGCTTCTAGAGCCCGATATTATTAAAATCATTTAACACCAATTGAAGTTTGTTAAACTTTTACTTCAAAACATCTGATTTTCAACTAATTTCGATGACTGTACGTCACAATCAATGTAAGTGCTGAAGAATTTGTTCATATCCAAAGCAGTTTCTAAAGTTTACTTCAACCGCAAACACAGACGAAAAACCAATAGGGTAAAACGAACTACTTTTTGAAAGAGGAGGACAGTAAGCCACAAATATGTAATGGCTGGACAAATACCAGATTTCAAGGATATCGGTCGTCGATCAATATATTCATCACACTTTCTTCAGGCATGTAATATCCGGTTTACGTGAATGTCGATCAATTTGAACATAAATCCAAGTAAGTGGTCGCTTGTTGGGTTAGAAATGGCCGGCTTCTAGTCACTAAACAAGAAACCAATTATTACTTCATCGATCAAATTAATCGTATTGCTCCAAACCGGGCAATGATTTAAATAGCAAATACGAAATTTGGAAGCGAGGTTTTTCATAAACCATTCCTTTTATGCCAAAGCCATGTCTAATAAATAACATGCTTGTGTTTGCGTAAGCTTACCACGTTCCTATTGTGACAAAGTGATGTGGAGATATTTTGAAGAAATAAACGTCGCTTATAACTTTGAAGAGCGCGAAGGTCGTTTTACAAAAGAGTAGAAAATGTATTTTATATAGATATAGATGGTATTATATATGCTACCGTCATTTTCATGCCAGCCTGATACTCTGTATTGCTGCATCAACTCATCGTCAGTTAAAAAAAAAAAAACTTCAAAAAAGCGTATTACATTCCAATGAGCCAGTTACCGAGAAAAGTACATGTGAATTTCGAAATGTACAGCGTCAGCGTCAGCGAAACCATATTATGGTACACCTTTTAAGTTGTACATTTACTTTAACCGAAGCTTGGAAAAAATCCGATCTCGTTTTTTAAATTTTATTCGTATTTCAATTCGAGTCGTTTTCAAAGATGACATTCGAAACTAAGTTCGAGAATTCTTGTCGGTTCAGCAAATACGACCCTAAATATTTTTTAAAAAGGTACATTGGGTACAAACACCGCTTTTCATGCTAGATGGTATTATTTTTATGCATTCAAAAAAATCAAGTGATTTACACATTCACATCCAAAATTCCAATGGTATTCCTAGTAATTCTGATTCCCAAGAATACCTCCACGAAAGAGACAATGAAAAAGAGAACTGACGAGTAATAGCCACAGTCCGTATGTCTTCGATCGGCTCAAAAATTTTCATGCGTGTAGCACTTGGTGAGAAGGTATTTTGTCCAAAATTTCAGAAGTCACCCCTCCCATTTGCAATTTTTATTGCGAAATTAAGTTTCGCCAAGTTAAGTTTAATGCCAAGTTACTTATTTTCTCATAAAAAAGAAACCATTTTTCGAAGGTCGTACATGACAATTTTCTGAAAAAATATTCGTCAAAACTTTGATACAAGTCATTTGTCCATCAAAATTTGCTTTTTTGACGCTAATCAAATCCATCAAGTAACATGTGAAAAATTGAAAGTTTGTACAGGTAGGGGACCTGTGCTATAATTAAGTTTTGCATGCATTCCCTCATTTAAAAAAAGCCGAATATTTTTTTGCGAAAAATAATTTCGCAATAAAAACTGCAAATGGGAGGGGTGACTTCTGAAATTTTGCACAAAATACCTTCTCACCAAGTGCTACTCGCATGAAAATTTTTGAGCCGATCGAAGACATACGGACTAGTGGCTATTACTCGTTAGAGGACCAGCTCCAAAAGAATTACTTAGCAAACAAATTCTGGAAAATCTTAATGAAATTACTTTCATAGTTGGTATCATTGCCGACTTAAGCTATAATCCCGCGTGATTGTGATTGTTACAGCTGCGCATGGATTACACTCATTGCTTGAAAAACGGATGCCATATTAAAAACATAATCCGATTTATTTTTTGATGCAGGAGAAATTTTGCGTACACTACTACATGCAGAGTGTACTGGTATAAGTATTCATTCTCTTACTCTTCGTGCATACTCCGTCGGACTTTTGAGTTGGTATATAAAGCTTTTTCAGGAACAGTCAAAATGTCATTCTGTGAATTCATTTGGTCTGAAGAACGTCACAAACATTCCTTACTTAAAAAGCTCACGGATCCGTTTTACTAATCGATTTGTTTTCAACTGAGAAGCCCTTGATTACAGGCAGCTATGGCGTGTCGGTTACTGTGTCTTACCTTCGTCCTCTTATTCGTTGTAATCATGGCAGCAAAGGTAACATAACAAATTATTTTACTTTTGGGATAAGTACTGAAGTATGATTCCTAGCATTAATTATATGCCATCTCCAACCCTTGTACTGATTATTACAGGCTGAGATTATATGCAAACTTTCGTGCGATGATGGATGCGATAAGTTTTGCACTCCATGTACTATTGCGGGGATATGTGGATGCGTTTTTGAACTTGACTGGAATCCGCTTATTTGCAGCGTGACTTAAACCGGATCGTTTCTCATGTCGTATTGTACTTAGTATTAAGGTCTACATATATTAAAGCAGTTGTTTGAATAAAAAATATTGTTTATTTAATTTATTACACTACATATCAATGATGCGAAATGCTTTGCGCTTGCTCAAGCCTTGTACATGAGTTTCTTTGAATCGATCCGAATATCATATAATTCAATTCATTCATAAACATAAGCCTCATATGACAAATATAAGTCTACCGACTGTGCGTCCTGAATAGTTTTTGCTAATCTGTGCATCTATATGATCGGCATTTCCTTCTCGGAGTCACTCGAGTTAATTTAACGAATCATTGTGTGTTCACTTTCCCTTCATAATAATAAATTCTCTCTAGTGACGATCGACATTTACGGAATTCTTTAAAGCAATTCAAACTATTTTAAAACATATTTGGTAAATCCAAATATGTGTTATTTGGTTTGGTGCATGATTTAACCATTAAACCGAACAGGCAGACAATAGTTCCACAATCACAACACAACTTCAGAATAATATTCCTTGCCGTGTACTTAAAAATCATGCCCAATATGCGTGTGGTGAGAATTAACTTGGGGGATTAGTGAATGGCCCAGTTCGCCATTTTCAGCGACCAGAACGCGGTTCGCACGCGTCGATATTGAGCGGTACGCGTTCGACTTTGTCGCTATTTATTTGTTCGTATAGCATTCTGTACGTCGTATGCGAGTCGCACACTTCGTCGCTCAATTGTCGCGTGTTTTTAGCGATGAAATAGAGTATCTACAGCACTAAATAAGATGAATTGCAGAATCGATTGCGAGTGATGGATGAAAACATGCAGTAAAAATAAAAATACGATTATTGTTAATTGTTCACAAATGATTACTTTATTGAATGTAACAACGGAATACAAATGTAAGATTTTCTGAATGGGAGCCGAACAAACTCTAGCTCAATATCTCTAAAACTAATATGCTCAATTTTAATAGAGGATAGTTTTTCAACGTAAAATACATTTAACAAATCACTGTTTATGGGATACTCTTTTACTCTACTCCGCTTTTGATAAACTTGAAAGTAAATGAATGATGAATCAACTCTAGTAACCAAAATAATTCGTTTATCTTTAAGTAAATAACACTTATTTAAAACAATCGTTAGACCTTTTTCGTGTTGTTTGGTTGATAGCGCCTCTTCATTCTCAACAATTCTCTTATAAGCCTGTTCAAGATAATAATTATTTGATCGTAATATTCTTTTTAGCGTTTGCATAAATGTTTCAAACTGAAAGGTGCTAGCATTATCCAGTTTACCATAGTTTAATCCATCGTCTGCAATGTGAATGAGGTTATGTACATTATAGGTAACAAACTCTATCCCGTAAAAATTAATTGAATATTTCACAAACTTTTGCAACAAATCACTAGCAATTTCGTTGAGTACAGTATCTGAGGCTTTTGGAGATAATAGTATTAACATCGCACAATGTAGGTACAAAAAATGAACAACTTTTCCTCGAGGGAGAATGTCAACAATGGCGGGAAATCCCGTGTAAAGCAATAAGGTTCTAAATTCTGTTCCTTTAAAATGATCAATTTCATTTAAACGTCGAGGCTTTCTTTGAAATTCTTTACCCAGATATGATCTAAACGAAAGAAGCCTAGTTGAAATCTGGTTTGTTTCAACACTTCTAATTCGATTTGGCAATTTTCCTTTTACAAACATTCTAAATAACTTTCTCGTAGCACCAAGCAGGACAAGATGCAAATAGTCTAATGGAAACTGTTTTACTAAATCTAGTTTTAGCTTTGTTAAAACGGAAGTACCATTATGATGACCAGAATCCGTTTGGTTCAAAAATGACTGATTTGTCCGAGATCGACATATTTTATAAGGAAATACGACACGATTTGCCCATTCCCCTTCCTGTGTACACCTTTCGCAACTTTCGTAGCTATTGTGGTTTTTAATTTGCTTCAAAAAACTTCTACCATTATTCCGTTTTCCTCTAAATTCAGTAACAAATCAACAATTGGATTTAAAAACTCTAAGCTAGTTGGTTTATGCTGCGCAAAATACAAAGCCATGACAAAAGGAGTTTGATTAACGCACTGATCAACCCTGCACAAAACTGGCCAGAACTGTTTATTGGTCGAACCCGTTACTGGCACTCCGTCTACACCTATTGACAAACTTATGAATTCTGAACTACAATTATTTTTTAGTAGGCTGATTAGAGGCTGATCCACTCCGCACATTCCTTCTTTCATTCGCTTTTTAACTATTTTCACCCAGTCAAAGTATACACATTCACCACCACTGACACACACTTTTTCTACTTCTCTAGGAGTACGCAATAAAGTACGAGGATCTAACGGAATGCGATCATTAACTAAAGCTTTTGACAAATGTTCTAAAAGTTCTCGTAAGGCCATGTGACTAATGTTGTGCTTTAGTGCCCAATTCTGCAAAAATGAAGTGGTGTTTGGAATTTGTACTATCGGTTCTACTCTATTTCTATCTAAAGCTATATTACATTCAATCGGCAATCGGTTAATAACATTTTCACTGCTATTTGTTATACTACATTGCACCTTAACATCGGAAGCAGGCACTACTTCACTCCTACGTTCCGTTGTTATAATACTAGGTTTGAACAAACTCATGGAAGTTTTTGTTGTCGAAGACATCGCCTCGTTGTACTCATTTAGTCGGCGGCGCTGTTCGGTGCGTCTTGACCATCCCTTGTTTCTTCCGGTTCCCGTGGTGCACGATCCCGGCATCTTTGCCTTCTTGATTTAGATCCACAGCGATCTGCACAAATCTTCAGCCAGCGGCGAATGTACCCATCAATTTTGTGGTTACTGGTGCTTGCTCCGCCGTCCTCGTCTACAGCAGACAGTCGAACGATTTCTAAAATCGAAAATAAATTATAATAGATTTTATGTAAGCACTTTTCCTCGAAACAGTATTTTTAAATTAATACGTACGTTGCGTGAGGTCAATGTATTCAGTTCCAGCGAATCCGCGTTTTGCATTTGCTCCTCTTCCAGTAAAACTAATTTGAAGCGCTACCGTGTCGTCAAAGATTTCACTCAGAACTCTCTCTGTGATGTGCTTTGCACTCTTACCCCCAACATGTACTAAAGATTTTACCTAAGAAGAGAACGTAATTACAAATATAATACGAATGAGTCACACTTTCAGCAAAATGAGTTTAATAAACGTACAAGAGCCGTCTTGTTGTTTGCATCTTTCAGCAGTTGATTTAGGGAGTCAAACTCTTCCAAGCTTTCCACTCTCGTCTTAAATCCACAAACAGCTCTACTGTTACCGTCGGGATCTGTATTCAAAGATGGATTTCGTCGCAATACTTCTTGCAGGTTCGCGTTTATATCCACCAGCTTCTTCACAACAACTTCCTGAAAACCTGAAACAAAAGGCGACTGTCAATGCACCACATTATTTAATTATTTGCTAGCCATAAAATACATACTTCTTTGCTGCGAGTAGATGACTTTCAATAAATCCAGGACATTTTCAGTAGGAACCGTAGCTGTGGGAAGCACTGAAGGTGTACTAACAATAACATCACGTTCAGTAAAGGTGCTGGAGTCTTTTAAAAATAATTGGCATTTAGTTACATTGATTGGTTGGTAAACAAGCTTTATTTTGCATATCACTACATTAATTAACTAGTTTTTGTAACGGATATTTACCTTTGGCAAACTGATGGACTGAGAGCGATTCTCCGTGAGAACTAATCAAAGATTCGTCGGTGTCACTTGGAGCCAGAACTCCTGAAGCGCTTGGAATGTCCTTCCGTGCTACTTTCGACCCAAAAAACCTGTTAGGGCTAGGTTGTAAGGTTATCTCTTCAGGAATCACCAAACCCAACGAGGGAACTCTTGCAGGAGAAAAACTCAATTTCCGTTTGAGTGGCTGGGACGGAAGTCGCTTTTTCTTCCGCAATCGAAGCTGGGAATCCTCTAAAGCAGATGATTCTATCTGAGATTCGTGTTCAGCTCTCTTCACTCTTCGGCAGGCAATTTCGTAATTATCTAAAACCAAAGTAATAAATTAAGTCCTTTTTGTTTTGTAATAAATTCAAGACAAATTAAAATACAGATATTGAGATAAATGTTAAAGCTAGAAGTACCTGTAGACGACAGAACAACACAACGATGTGTAGCCCATTTAACATCTGAAGTTTTATGAGGATCATGATGACCTCTGACCAACCTGTGAAACTTGTTTGCTGTGACTTCAGGGTAATAACAACACGTAGTACTAATAAGCCAGCTAGAGGAAATAATTTCGCAGGTGTTTTCGTCAGGGAATGAAACAACCGAAAAGCTCATTTTTGGATGGTTCCTAAATCAGACTTTGACTTAATATGTCATTCGAGAACAAAAAAAAATTCGGGAAGAAAACCGATCTGCAAAACAATAATGAATGCAACAGCAGATATGAAGCAAAATAGCGGTCATCTGAGCATCAGAATCAAATTGCCGCCAAGTTTGTTTCAATGGCTTATTTCTTACCGGGTACCTAATGCGACGTTCGCATGAAAATCGAATGCAGCCAGCACTCTGATTTTGCGCTCTTAAAGCAGACATTGTGAATCATTG
>JAHZMX010004080.1:0-27508 GCA_027743895.1 Seira musarum
TAAAGCGAATCAACGAGAAAAGCTTTGTCAGCTGCATGCTGTCCCGTATAAAAACATAAAAAAAAAACTGTGACGGAAAGATGAAGGAGGTCATAAATAAATAGTGTGGGACCACATTAATAAGGACTGTCATGTAACACGAGACTCACAGTCACAGTTGTAGCCTTCTATTATTCACTGATCCCTTTCCTCTATATTAACTGTAAAACGGACACAATAGAGTTGAGTGTGCCAGGCAGACGAGTGTAAAACTTTTGAGATGGAAATGTGAGTTTTTCTTTTCATTTCCATCAGATCATTTATTTCATAAATCCATAAATGTATATTTAGTAATGCGACATTCAATTCACCCTTAAATGAAAGATGATTCTCCCTGTCAAAAAAGCAAGAAATTTTAAGGGTATTCATGAAAACGATTTGTTATTAGTGGCATTTGGCATTGAAACAGTTGGGAAAAAGTGACCGAAAGACCCAGCTGGCCTTTCTCGTAGCAAAAGAGTTCAGATGGCATGCCTCCAAGCACCTCATACATATTTCTTTTGCATTCCTCCGCCTTTTTTCTAAAACCGATTCCGGTGGAAAAAATTCTTTTGGATTTTCCCCTATTTTGAACATCTTTTGTCTGCCTTGTCTCTAATTGTGAGTCACCAAGTTAAAGAATACGTAGCTTGAATTCTTAAAAATATTTTCTTAGCCAGGATATTTTAAGAGTCTGAATGAATATTATTGTAAGTAGATTAGGAATAAGAAATTGGGCAATCCAATGATAGAGCTTTCAAACATGAAAAGTGTAAAGGTTTACGGCTCCAATGACGTACAGCTTAGTAATTTTATGAATTAGTTTTCTTTCTCCAGCAGCCATACTTTAGTCACTTTAATACGAAAACAAGACGAAAATATTTTTTAAAATATCATTCATGATGAATTTCATATTCAATACCAATGCTATTCGTAAGTTATAGAACAGGAGAAACATGAAAGACGTTTCACTTCCTTCCAGTTTTCCGGGCAAATAGTTGGTTCCCCTCCCCTGCGCAATCCTTTACATGAAACCCATATACTAATTGTCTTTGTCCGTGTGTAAATTCAGAAGGTTTATTTATTGCCTTTGGAGAATACAATGAGACTCCTGTAAAATCATTTTTAGAAAGGTGTAAGTATAATATTGTGCTCATTGTTGTTCAAGTCCATTTTCATCTTCAATGTTCCATTACACCCATGAGTAAAAAAAACTTCCTCATTTCACTTGAGCTGAATATTTTACTCTGTTTCGATACATCTGTTTTTCTCTCTGCTCCTGTTTAAGTCACCAATTCCATGTGCACATCTGCATCTTCTTCTGCACAATAATAACTTTGAATGGTGAAATGAGTCTATCTGTTTTTCTATGCGTTTTTTGGCACTGTTGTTATTATTGCATTCCATGACATGACACACCAGAAGACGAGCATAATCCAATCCACAGAGAAAAAAACGAAGGTTGAATGTTTGAATTGAAGAAGACCAGATCAAGCGACCTCATAATAATAAACGAAATAAGTTATGAGAATTACTTAAAGCATCTCTCTGTAAAAAGACTGCTATCCATATGCCTCTGTTGAACTGAACGTGCACTCGACATCTCCCATTTACTCACTCGAGCTTTTAAACCCGTTTCATTCACGTCAGTTCAGTCAGCAACAGCATAAAGAAACAGTGAGAAAAAAGACCTGCACACAAAAGGGAGATGGGAAGTGGAGGGCAAATTATAGAGATGAGGGTTAGATCATTCATTTCGTATTGCATTTTACTAGGTTTGCAATAGAGATCATTAGGGGGGAAATAGTTGTAATGTAAAAAGGCATGCACTTTTTCGGTCTGTGTACATCAATGGCCGGATTGTATCGTCATCGTCATCAACATCATCGTGTTATCATTGTCGTAATCGTAAAATGTTACGGAAGGAAAGAAGTCAGTCAGTCTTGTGATGGCTGCCACACTGTCTGTGCGAGCCTGAAGTAATCCTTTTACTTCTTCCGATGACTTTTTTTTAAATGGGGCTTGCCTCATTCTCATGACTGGTTCTTTGGACTTGTTGCCTGAGCGCGTGCAAAAGAAAAATCCTTGAACAGGGTATTGGAATTTTAAAAAATAGATTGGGAAATCCTGTTAATTAGTTGGTGTGTGGTGAGGTTTGGCAACTAGGAAGTTGTAATTATTGATGTCTTTCATGTGGCCAGAAGTTCATACAAGGCTTTTAAGGTGGTACAGGACCTAAAGTGAAAAGAAATAAATTGCTTTATTGTTCAGCGGTTAAATATAGGTGAACATATTGTATGAATATTTTTTAAACAACTTGATTTTAATTTGTAGAAAGGATAATTGTGCGGTTCAGGGAATTTAATTGAAAGATCAAAGAGGTGCTGTATGCAAAGGAAACGTGTCATGCTGGCATGCTGGGTTCAACGATAGACTTGAAATTCATTTTCAGGCCCAAGTACATGATATGGCACGTGGAAAAGGTGAAACAAAGGAACGGGGTTAATTAGTTCAAGTTTTCGTGACGTTTGAAAAAGTGACAAGCGACTTTCATAATCAAAACGAATGTTGAAGACAGTTGTTTTTTGTGACGCTTTTCCCGGCGAATGTACGTGTATAGCGAGGAGTGAGGAAGAGAGATAGAGAATAATAATATTATGATATTTGACATGCAAAAAGTAGATAAAAAGGAAGAAAATGGGGAAATTCGCTGGTGGCAATGTTCTTTATTCTTGACAGACTTGCTTTGAGTTCTCGTTGTTCAGCTTGATTGAATTTGTTAAAAGGTGGAAATGAAATCCCGTATGATTTTGCAACAGGGAAGCTTGATGGAAGGTAAAGTGATCAAAGAGGAGCAGTCTTTAGTAGTAGTCCATGGGCCTTCGCCCTGCCCATCCCCTCTTCTGACGGCGTCCTCCACCACGGCTACATCGTCATCATCGACCTCCAACCCGGGAGCTGTTCAGCAGCCACCAGGAAAAGAGAATCGGAGGGTAGCATCACCCCTTCATAACAACTCGAACGCCTCATCCGAAATATTAACTCGCTCCCGCAGCAAAGGTCAGTTTAAAACGATTCTTTATCAGATCAAGGCATTTTATCGTTTTGGGAAAAATATAATTTTGCGTTGGATTCAAAGCCATCATTAGTACAAGCAAAACAATTAGATGCTGTTGAATTGTTGAATTACTGATTGTTCGATTGAACGGTTTTCATTAAAGTCTTCTACAAATTGACATGCTGAATGACTGCATTTGGCGTCTAACTTATCTGGGTACAATTCTACTGGATACAATTACTCCTATGCTTGTGCATCATAGAATCAAAATAATCTCATGATAGGCTCAAGTGTGCAGTAAAATGCTTATTGTAATGCAACCAGATGTGGCAGACATACTGTAAATCTAGTGTTCGGTCCTTTATACGAATTTAAATGAGACTTTTTGCATCCAAGAGAATCTCTGTTTACGGAATATATTTTTCTGCTCTTCTGGATTTCATCAGTTTTATTATCACTTTTGCCAGAACTAATTGCTGTACTGTAAATGTAAGGCCATTAAAATATTTTTCATAATTTCAATTCAACATCCTGACACATTTGGCAACTAGCGACACGATGATTAGTTCATTGTTTTAATAATAGGGATAGGGATAACATATCCTTTCAGCGCCAGTGCGGTACCTCAGCCTATGCCAGCCTTTTGCTACCGGCACCTACAATTACGGCGCAAAATTATAACTTTGAACCCTGGAATGAATGGGCCAGTGGGATTTTTACATTTGGCTGGCACACTTTCAAGAATGAAAGAACTCTACCAATTTTCAAATCAATTGGGAGAGAAATATCAAAATTTATAAAATTATGTATTACAACAAATTACACATTCCTCGTGGGTTGAATGTTATTGGGATAAGAGCTGGGCAACTAGAATGAACCAAGATGAACCTGCAATTGGAACGATACCCTTTTGTAGGCCGAAGGGGTAATCTTACAAAATCATAGATTCTATTTGATTTGTCTTGTCAGCCTGACATTTTTATGCAATGGGATGTAAGATGCTATAAGATCTTATTTAGCATGTTCATCTACGTCAACGTGGTTTGGTCGATGAAAACAAGGAAAAGGATTTTGGTCGACTTCTAAATGAGTTTCTTTTGATCCACTTCTAAATTTTTGTTACGTACAGTGAAATTCTAAATACCAATTGGTAATTTAAATCAGAACAGAAAGAACATGTGCGTCTTCTCACAAAAAATGCAGAAGATGAGTTTGAGCACATGAACTGTCTTTTTTCATTTTCACAGTTCACACCAAAAATATTTTTGAGAGATTTGAAATGGTGATACGGGGAGATTGTGGCGCTTTGTGGAGATAGTATGCTGATGCAAAAGAGAATGGTCTTGGTTGGAATGAAAATAGGAAATTGTTTGTGCCGTTCAAAAGCTGTTTGAAGTAAAGTGTGATTGAAGACTTTAACCAGATGTGGAACAGTCGTGCATCTGAGATCTGCTTTGACTTGCTTTAAACATGAAAGGGGAAAGTATGCATGTTTGGAATTGGAACTATACCTACGTAAAAGTTAAAATGTTATCTGTATCAGTATCATTGCTGTGATGTGGAAATGATTTTCTTTTTGATGACTCCAGTTTAATATGAATGTATTGAAGTAAGAAAAAATCACATTACACGAAGAATTGTTTAATCAAAATTGTGTGCTAACAAAATTATACTTAATAATTGTTTTAATTATTTTATTTCAATTTTTCATTTATCAATTTCTCAAGCCCAAACATGGAAAGGCATGTAAGAATGCTTGTATTTTAACAAAATTTTGCACTGAAGAGCATATAACAGGAAAGTTTAGAAAAAATACCGATAATGACACTACCAATACGTTTCCCATTTCCTTTACCATCTGTTTAGAGGAAGAACGGAAGAATGTTTACAAAAACGATGTTTTTCCTTCCGTTTATGTTCGTAGATATTGCTTCCCTACATCCTCCTACAAACATGAGAAAGGGTTTGCTTCCAGTTTTGCCCCGTCTTCAAAATAGAATTATAACATTATACGCAATTTAATGAGTGAGGCATTCCACACATGTCCTCATGCAGGAAAAATGCTGGTGAATTTGGGTTTTACCCTGCAGGTATAAATATAAGAATGTAGTAGTGTTTAAGCTGGTGTAGGTTAAGGAAATGAAATATACTAACGAATAATAAACGTAAAGAAGAATTATCATCTCTTTTGATTAAAATATATACATATTCGCCTTTCGTGTGCATAGAAGAAGCTTTCTAACTTCGTCATTCACAAGGTCTTCACTTACGCTATTATTATATACTTGTGTTTAAGAGCAACTGCCGGTCTGCGTAAGTATAGTTGCTTACTTTTTTGTAGAATATTTTTTTTTAAACTAGAACTACCTATGGAATTGTGGAGGATGAATCCTTATGATTCCATCAGTTAACAGTTGTTTTTTCAAACTTCCTCTAAAGGTACCCCTTTCAAGTGCTAAATTATTCATGAGGACTCAACATTTGCAGTTTGCATGACCTATCCCTAGGAAATAATTTCATATTGAAAAAGTTTACTCTCATTATTATCATTCCCTTTTTAAAAGGAACATGTGTACACAATTAGAACAATGTGCATTCGTGTGGCACTTCTTTCATTCCCCTTCACCCTTTCCAAGTTGGACAAAGAATAAAAATGATTGCAATAAGAAAAAATAAAATCATTCTATTCAATTTTATATGCATTTCTAATACCAGACCAGGCACACTCCACACCGTTTTCATTTTTATTCTGTTTTCTTGAGGAGCCAGCAACGCAACGCAGCAGTTGAAAAGGTAGGCAGGTGTGCACCTCTTCTCTAGCAAACAAAGGTAGATGTTATAAAATTCCGCAGACATAGCTGTGAAATGTGAAAAATTTAAAATACAATAATGTAGCATGCAACGTAATAATATTCTAGATTTCAGATACGTACAAATTCTTTATAATTCTACATTTTATATTTTGGGGTATTATGACACTTTCTCATAATATTTATATTCACATTAATTATGATGTTTTATATCATTCAAAATCTACTACATATTATATGATGAAAAGACAGACAGACAGACAGACAGACGAATGAAAATCAAGAAACTTAGGCTTTAACTGCTTAACAGTGTTATGTGATGCAAAAAAACGAAAACGAACCGGCTGGCTCAATTTGGCTTGCACTCCGTGGCTTCTGGCTTTGACTTGTGTGATGCGATGGAGCAGTTGTTATTTGTTGACAGAAGTGGTCGTATTTCTGCTCCTGATATGAAAGTTTTTTTTTTCTTGTATGGGACAAGTGCAAATGTATTTAAAGTACGTGGACCACATTATATCCCTCTAAGTTCGGAGAAAATAAAATATGAAATGAGTATTTTCCCACCTCTTCTTTTCCTTTTCCCCTCTTATCATAATATGACAGATGGAGTGGTTGCAAGTGATAATTTGCTTGTGATGACAAAGTGAAGACGACAATGTTATTATTAAATGCTATATAATATACCATAGCACACAAAAAATAAATTCCCGTCTGATGAAAGCATGATTTTCAGTATGATGATGCAAAAGTTGGAATAATATTTCAAAATATTATTTTCTTATAATTTCTTGGAGCTCTTTTAGGGTGAGAATTTTTGTTTTCGTCGTAAATTTTTCAGTATCTCCCAAAATATACACACGATTATTCAGTAGGCCAATTTAAAAAAATGGAATACAAAATTCATGATGTAATAATGTTGGGCGAGTTCTACTTAGGTATCTTACCTTTTTTGAAAGCACCTTCGATGATATGAGAAAGTTAGGTGAGCACTTAACGAATACATTTTTCTTGCAATTAGATATGGGTAACCGCATTTTCAGGACTAAAGTCATCTCATAAAAATGATAAAAATTTCTCCGCAACCATACAAATACACCTAATATGATAAATGATAACGTAACATATCTACTTGGTATAAACTTTGCGTACCATAACACCAACAACAAAAACATGGGGGGTAGAAACATAGACATAAAGTAATAAAAGTATCTACCTCTTATGCAAATTTTGTAAGGAGTGCTAGTATCATGTATGGCATAATTCTGTATTAAGTAGAAAAGGGTTAAATGCCATTTAGTGCCTTGGTTGTTAGGGAATGCTGGCGCGACCTCCGCTATCTCTCCTGGAGCATTCTTCTTTTTTTGTTTGCTCCTCATCTTTTTTTTGTCTTGTGTGACCCACGCGAACGCAAAAAAGTTTTTTTCTAAGGGCTTTATCACATCAAATCAGACGTTGTCTTCTATTTTCATGAAATTCTTGAGCTGGTTGAATGCCGGTGGTGGTGGTGATGTTTGTGTGTGCTTAAGCCTTTCAGAGAAAGCCCCACTGTATGCGCCATCATGTATGTGCGGAGTTTCGAGTGGAAGTGCATCTGGGTTTCCAAGATATCTCCTTTGCTCAACTCACTTCCTATTTGGAGAAAGAGTGGTGGTATTTTGAAGGCGTGATCAAGTCGTAAAATAGGAGATCAGTCTTTTCCACACATCCATCCGCATACAAACACACACACACTCATACTTCATCAGTGTTTTTTTGTCGAGGTGGTGTGGTGGATGCTATTACTGAAAAACTCACTGGTACTTATTATTACAACAAAGTTTATTCTTATTCTTTCCTATCTTCCCTTCACATACGCTTAGGAAGTAGAAGAGCACATGAAAATCTGTCATCATCATCATCGCATCACGCAGAGCAAAAATTTCATGTTTTCAAAAAGGTTTTTGTAAAATAAAAGTCATACATACTTTCTTTTTCTCTTCCGTTATTTGTTTTGTATTTATAATAATAGAATAAGAGAGTTAATAGGACCGGAAGGAAGGAGAGGGGTACACGCAGTATCTCTTGTCATTTTCATGCGAAATTGTAAGTCTCCTTGATATGACGTTGATGACGATGACGGGTTTCCCGCTTTTCCCAGAGAAATAATATAATGGTACTGGGGAGGGATCGAATGGAAGCTTCTGCTTTTCGGGCTCATCTGCTCCGACGAGATATTGCAAAAGCTTAAGCTATGAGTGTTTCTCATTATTGGAAGGTAACTCCCAGGGAAAATCTGCTTCTGAGAAAATTGTCATGTGAGAGATTAAGCCTTAAGCCTTAATTTTTTGTTTCTGTTAGCAGAGGATACGATTTTCCCTATGCCTGGGAGCTGGAATAATGACGATGAAAAAAGATCCATGGGACTCGACAAAAGATGAGAACAAACTAAAAAGAGGGAAATGTGTGCGATGAGCTAGAGAGAATCCCAGTGTCACCTTTTCATTTCCATGAAATAATCAAAAAATGGTTTTTGAAAAGGTGTTGTCATATAAGTATTTTCCCTTCTGGATTGCTAATTCCTTTTAGAAAGTTGAGAAAAAGATAGGTAAAATAGAGAAGAGGGAGAGAGATAGTTTCTCCGGGTATGATTTCCTCGAGAAAAAGTACCACCATCTATCTTCTCCTCTTTTGTATTCGAAGAGTTCCTTTTCGAGATTGTCAAATGCATTCTCAGAAGGGGCACTATAGCATGCACACACGCGGGCTTGCAAACAATCCAAAATATTTTTTTATGCTCTTGGGAGAAAGTGTGTTCTGTTGTAGTCATGTAGAGGCGAAATATAACACACGCCTTTGATGGTGGCATGGTGGTGGTGGTGGTGGTACTTCAAGTAAAAAAGTGATAATGAGGTCTGCTCCTGTCGTCTTTTCTCCCACACTCCTCGTGCAGGAAAAATCTACCAAAACTACGTCCTTTTCAACACAACTCCTGTTTTGTTCGAATCAGATGCATGCACAATTCCTGAAGATTTAAAAAAAAACATATCGGGGTGGTGATGATGGAAAAGAAAGATCTGGGCTGGACTCTACTCTAAGGTTCTGGTGATGAAGGTGGCGGTGTTAAGGTAGAAATAAAAGGCGGGTTATGAGAACAAAATCCTCTATTATTCTAATGGACAAAACAAGATGGAAAAGAACGAAGAAAATCGTATAAATCACTAACTGGTTCAAGAATCATGACCAGCAGAAGAAAAAGAAAAAACGATAATTCCTAAACAAGAATCTCTCCTTTTTGTAATTTTGATGATTTAGCAGAGAGATGCGATAATGGATGCAAATGTACAAACCTTCTCAATGAGGGCATTTTCAATCCCCAATTTGCATTGAAACCATGAGGGCTTTCGTAGAAAATCGCATAATGGAAAATATTTAAAAGGAGATTGGAGTTTTGTGTTTGTTTTCTTAAGGAAACAAGTAAACTG
Organism: Seira musarum; assembly: GCA_027743895.1. NCBI lineage: Eukaryota > Metazoa > Arthropoda > Collembola > Entomobryomorpha > Entomobryidae > Seira > Seira musarum. The sequence continues at coordinate 9,348 of JAHZMX010004080.1, forward strand.
GAAATGAAAGAGTAGAGGCAGAAGCATTGTCTCATGCACGTGAACAAGATGCCCATATAATATTTGTAAAATCAGTGAATAGATAGAATCGAGGTGGTTATGCTGCAACATGCCTGCAAATGAATACAAAATGTAATGCTTCACAAATAAAAGAAAAAGGATCTGCGGATGCTGAGTGGACGGATGAGGGTGGTGACGATGATGGTTTGTGACCAGGAATTAAAATGGAGGTTTTGGCCAGAAGAGTTGCATTGTCGTCATTGTCATTTTTTTGCCCTTTTAAAATGTGATGACAAAATCAAGGTACAAAATTAAAAGAATTAAATTAGGAGAAAGAGGAAAATGTGAAAGTTCTGAGAATATTTTTTCTAAGACCATCAGCAGGTCTTGTGGTGAAAAAGGAAGACTAGAATAACGTGGTGGTGAGACACTGTGCATTCGTCTTCACTACTTACTTAAAATTTCTTTGTCCATTATTGTTTCAGCTTAATAAAAGTAAAAAGTTTGAGAACTTGAGCAAATTGGAAAGTGAAGCAGAAACGGCTTTCCTCTGAATGCTATGCGGCATAGACTTTTAAATTTAAATGAACGATTTACTTAAAGTGAGTGGGCCTAAATGTGAATTTGGTTTGGTGGTGACACGAAAGCCACGAGAATTTTCTCTGAAAGAGAATTTTCCCAGAGAAGAAATTATTATCGAAGGAAAGTGAAAATAGGAAAGAAAATCTTCTGACGGTTTGGTGGTGTTCGTACATCTAAGCCTGTTTGGTTTTGGTCGAGTTGGTTTCGACTTCAATTAAAGAACTGTTTGTTTTACTTAAGTACTACGAGAAACTGTAATTCTGGAAGAAAGGAAGGATTTTTAGTAGAAGAGGACCACCTGCCGACTTGAGTCATTAATGCAAAAAAAAAAGTTTTTTGATAAATCTTACGATGGGCACTAGGCATGCAAATATGAAGTATGATAAAGCATAAAGAATCAGAGAAGATCTGGCATAACACACCAAATTTCATATATATTCTGCAGTTATAAAAGGACATGGACATTTTTGTCTTTTATTGTAGGTGCATCATGAAACAACTGCAGAAAATGTTTTGCGATTTCACCAACGTCGTAGCAATTTTAATTTTTACCTCATTTGTCGAAAAAAAAAAATTCTGAAGACGACAGTGCTGGAATTAGCACTCCATTTATGTCAGAAAAATGATTCTTGTTGGTTGACTTTAATATTTTGGAAGAGTTTCTCTCAGTTCTCATCTCTGGATTTGGCAGTGGAATTGGAATTTCTTTTTGGGAGTCCTTCGTTCTCCATCCTTTATTGACGTAAGCTTGGTTGGTGGTGGAAAGCAATAAAATAAAATAGCGAAGAACGGCATCATGTATAGCAGTAACGCATTGGTGCTGGATCCCTGCATTTGAATGCTGTATACGTATGTGGAGTGTTGGTTCTTGGGAAGGACTTTTGGAGACGAAGAAGAAGATTAGGGAATGGGTATTCAACCAATGCAAGGCTTTGGTCTGGAGATGACATATTTGGAAATGATGTGTTGATTGCTTGGCGAAAATGAGAGACCTTTTAAAAGCGTTACCAAAAACTTACAATTAAAATGCCGAAAATGAAAGGGCTGGTCACATTGCTTGGCACTGACACTTCCTCAGGGTTGATTTGGTATGGGGTCCTTGGAAAAAAGCTCTCCACCGATCTCTGTTTTAAGTAAAAATGACCGACATGTACTTATGTATGTAGTTTGGTTTGTGTGGTAGGCCAGACCACACTTTTTGCTTGATTTGTAGTTGAGTTGTTTAAGATGTTTAGAATTTAAGGAATTCTTTTGAAGGAGGAAAAGAAGGAAGCAATTTCAGATTTTTTATAGAAGTTTTTCGCATATCAACACGTAATTAACGAGCGTGATATTTCCTTTAACCGCTATGCATGGAAATTAGAGCGGTTGTCTGTTTCAGCTACAGGATTGGGTTCCGTTCTCCTCACCACATCACCGGTCAAAGTTAAAAACGATTGGTAAATTGTTAGCGCCAATAACAGGGTCGTGGAATTGTGTATTTCTGTAAATACGCTTTAAGAAATTAGTAAGTCGATTACCTTGCATTTCTGAAACTGAAATTTAAACACGCATACGGAATTGCTATTGCAAACGAGGAAGTACTGGAAGTTTCCATTAAAAAGACACAATGACTAATTTTTCATTGTCATCCAATTTCCGTCATATACAAAAAGTTGTTTGTTAAGTATTTTGAGAACCAAGCTTTTTTTAAAAAAGAAAGTGACAAAATTGTTTGTTTTAAAAGCAATGGGGTGCACCCGAACGTGAGTAAGTAAAGTTTATAGAAGCTTAAATTACTCAGTCAGTAGCAGAAGAATTTCAGATACGAGCATGTTGTGATTGTGAAGTAAAGCTCGGCTCATCATTTCCTCTTCATCATCCTGCTCGTTTTGTCATCATAAAAGCAAGTGAATCATTACATTTGAAATTGTCGTTGTTTGTTGTTCGTGTCCAGACCGCTAATTAGTGGCTTTTTTGGTGGGAACAAAACAAAAAATCCTAGACTCGTGCACTAATTGTATTTATTATCAAGACAACACAATCTCCACTGTTGATAATGTAAGGCAGTTTATCCCTTTCATCTTTTTACTCTCAAGAGTTCTTTCAATCAGCATCTTCCAACACTTTTCACTCATTTATTTAATTCAGGAAGTATTTTACAAGTAAAAGTGAAGAAACGAAAAAAAAACTTTTTCCGATTTCTCTCCAGATAAAATGGTCTGATTTCTCTCTCTTACTTTCCCTCGTTCATTTACACAACCAGTTTTTGTTGAGAAAGGATTAAGGTACAGAATGAATGTTTTTTCCTGCTCACACTTCTATATCCAGTCACTCAGGACAAATAAAAAACTCCGAGAAATAAGTCTATATATTTTTCTTTTATTTTTATTATATCAGTTATCCCACACAATTTTCTTTCGCCCCATGTGAGTGAGAATGTGGTTGTGCCTTTGCGCTGTGAGAATGAATGTTGGCAGCGACGGTTGTCTTGTCCTAAAGAATATATATTGTTCTGAAATGCCCTCATTGTTTGTTTGAGAAAGAAATTTTCATATGTACCTATATCCACAACATTTTGAAGGATTGATATTCACTATGTTTTTTCCCAGGTTTCGATGGATGGATGAGCTTTGAGCGAGAGAAAAAAATGAATAGGAAAATGATTGTGTGTACCCTTCTTTCTGCATAAAATATTTGGGGCTTTAAGGCCCAGCCTGAGCTGGCTGAGAGCTGGCTCAGCTGTGCCCTGAAGAAAAAGAAAAAAAAATCTCCATTGAACGAACCAACTCCCATCACACTACTTTTCTCCCATTGCTCACTCACTCGCATTACTCATCATCATGTGTCGTCTCATCCTTTTTTTCTGGGCAAAAGGGGAACTCAAAACTGTACCAGTTTTTTCACCATCATCAGCAAAATGTTTCCCTCCACTGTTTCTTTTCCCAGGGATTCCGGCCGGATCGGATGAAATTTTTGTTGGAAGAGAAATAGATGGATGGATAGAAAGTTTAGTGTCGGTATCTGTTGAAAAAAAGGCGGCTGTGTGGCTGTGAGCCTAGCATGATGTTGATGATGATCGTGATGTGATGGCACAGGGAAAACTCACGGCATGACAGCTGTACCTTTCCGATTCATGGAAAAAAATAATAGTAGGCTTTGGAATGCGATTGCGATGGAATCGTGCACTAAAAACACTGAACATTTTCAATGAGCAAGTGTTTTTGCTTTCTTACGTGAGATTTGCTTTCTCTCCTAGAAAGCGCTTAAGGGTGAATTTGTTAGCAGTAAAATTATGTTTTGAGCAAATAAAGAGCTCTTGACCATTTGAATTTGCTAGTTTTTGCACAAGAGTCTTCAAAATTAATAAAAACGAAAGTGAAAGTAAATGGCATATAAGCTCTTCTTGTGAGCTATTTCAGGTTTGCTTCAGTTGGTCGAGGAGAAACATTATTGAAAGGTGTTGGTTTAGCCTAGTCTCAGATACTTGAATAAGTAGCATTTACACATGGCGATTCCAAGAAAGGATTGAAAAAATAGTTGAGCTTTAATAATATTTAAGCGCTTTCACTGTGATGCCCAAGGTTTTTTTTGTGGTGAAATCAGATCTAAAAATAAATCTCTTTGAAAGCAGGAATCGAAGTGAAACCTGCTTTCCCCTTTGGAATACATTTCTTTTAATTGAAAAAGGAGAAAGCTGTCGATTTTCCAATCTGTCGATTTTTAATCTATTAAGCCAGAAGGGTATAATAAATCCAACATGTTTTACTATATATACTTTCTTGGGGGAAAGAAGTTTTATGAATCCAAGAAACTTCCTATTCTTTCTTCTCATTTTCCTCTATAGAACAATGTTAGTAAGTAAACATATATAGCATTAATGAGAAAACCACCATTTGCTCGGCTCGATCCTATTCTCGAGCTAATATACAAATAGGATTCCCTCTCATTTTAAACCGTCTGGTTGGATATATTGCTAAAAAGAAAAAAAATTAATTTCGAGGTGTATAGATCAGAACCCACATGGGGATATCAAGTACCACTGAAGAAATTATGTAGAGATTTTGGAAAAGGTAAAAAGTTCTCAAGTGCACATGTTGTTCCTTCCTTGATCTCATCGTATGCTCAGACAACGTGCAACACAAACAGGATTTTATTACAAAGTTCCCTTCCAGAAAGCGTCGTATTTATAGCTTTCCCTTGCGTAAATTTTTTTCAAAAAGTGTTTTAGAACTGCTTTTCTGCATTAAGTAGTTGAGAGGGTCTCTATAGATAAGATGAAAAAATGCTGATTGTGGTGCGACACTCATATTTTCTAAGGCGTCACCTGGGCCATACTCGAATGAAATTTCGGAGAGAAAAGAGAGCCTAGCTGGAGTTCTGTGTGTCTCCCACACTGTCGCCCTGTCAGTAACCGATGCCATTTTTTTTGCTATGAGCTATCTAATCGTAAGTATGATATGATGTAAACTGTAAACTTACTACCGCTTTGTTGTGTGTATTTCGATTTGATGGGTTCTTCGTTCAGCAGGTTGTCTTCATCATCATAATAAAATTTGGACGTAGGTAACTTAAAATGGGAAACGAGTGGATGAGTTTCGTTATAAGCTCAAGCTCGCATAAGTAAAAAAAGGTTTTGTTGTTGTTTGAGGTAAAGTGATGTCTCTGCCACTGCCATTCGAAAGAAAAAATGTCAAAACAAGAGGGAAATATCAGGATCATAAATGGATGTTTTGTATGGAAAAAGAAAGATGAAAAGAAAAGAAAATGATGAGAAGGTGGAGTGGGAGTTTTGTTGTAGTTGTGGATGGATGGATGTACAAGAGGAGGATTTAAACATGCTTGGAGCTTAAGTCGGCCTGAGTTTGGCGTTGCATGGTTATGGTTCGAAAGGAACCCAAGGCGAAGTAGCAGCTGTTATTTCTAATGGGTACGGGCCACACCAGGCAGACCAAAATTTGGATCATGGGGAAAGGGATGAGAAAAGGATGTGATGTTGATACTTCTTTTTTTGAATGATACACGTCAGTTAGAAATTAGATAAACAACACATGATCATAATGGATATTGCAAAGTGAAATGAAACAAAAACGAAAGGATGAAAGTACCAAAATTGAAGAAAAAAGTACATTGGCTTTAGCTTAACAAAACCGCGAGTTTGATAGGTACATACTTCAGCCAGCAGATTTAAAAATAATTAAAATATAAAGTAAAGTTTCCCATGCACGTCCACTGAGGACCTGGACCTCAGGCGGAACATGCTGGTTTTAGTTAGCATTATATGAGAAGATTGGGAATTTGAAAGTTATATAAAAGTTTTATATATCTATAAGTATGTTAAGAGTCGATGAAATCTTGTGGAAATGCACGAAAAACTAAAATTAATGTAACTTCAAAACGATTTTGGATTATGAATATTTGTCATTCCTTAACAAAAGCTCAGCATGTTGAAAACGAAACAAACTATTTTTTGTGACACATGGCCATGGATGACATTTTTTCGCTAAAGAATGTTTTATTCTTACTATTTTACAATGCCATAAGTTCACGTGATATGCACCAACATGTGGCATGCAAAAAATATATAATACATGTAATAAAATTAACATTGTATACTGTTTCTCCCCCTTTTCTGCTTTGAATGTTTCTAATTCAGTTTTACTTTTGTGAATAATTTTTTTTCTTATTTACTAACATTTATTATGCGCCCACATCCACATTGACTTTCCTTGAAGTTGAAAGACTGGAATACAAAGGTGACAAATAAGTATCATTACGTCAGTTTCAGGTGTTGGCTTTTTCTGCTGCGTGGGAAAATAATACTTCGCGGTACCGTTTGGTAACACTTGTGCGTGTATTTCTTACTAGATTCTCATTATTGCAATCCGTGTCGTTCATTTAACTTGTAATAAATTATGAAAACGCACAATGGTTTTTTTTACTCAATTAATTATTATTATTTGGATAACCTTGCATTAAACACACTTTCCATTGAAACTTGTGCAAGAACATGTGAGCACACTCATGCACCTGACGTAAAAGTTTGTACTTTTTACAGAAATTACAGGTTTATACTTTTTGTTCGATTTGCCGACTACCTCAATACTAATACATTTGTTACTATTAGTTCTATTACCATCACAAGCTCAAGAAAACATTCATTTTTATTCTCTTCAACGCATTCTAATTTCTAAGCTCTTTGTTGATCTTATTATTCACAAAATGTTTTATTAGTCGGGATTTAACTTGTATTTCACAGCATTTTTTCACATTTCATTTTTCCACTTCCTGTAAGTTCACAGAGTCATAGGGGAAAAGTACATTAATAGAAATACTTTAGAGCACAACATGTTCATGCTCAACATTAAAAGAACTCTGGAAGTGACGCGTTTTTAAAGGGATCCACGATCCACTTGACCGTTTTCTCGTCATTAAAATAACAAGTTAAATGGAGTCAAGTCAAAACCAGATATCGAGGCTGAGTTGAAAAAATTTTTTAGAGGATATTACGTGCATGCATGTTTTTGCGAGAATACTGAAGAGATGGCTTTTAGCCCACCTATAAAATCAAGTTTTCTGCAGATGACACAATGACGAGGAAGCAAAAAACAGGTTCATTCTTCATTTGTCAGATTCGGAAGAGACCCTCGAATTCTCATAGCCAGAGCTATCCAGCCAAGCTGGAGAAGAAACGAGGTCTGCAAGTGCCAGCAAACTGGATGAAACTAGCGTGTCTCGTTTGTGCAAGTCAAGTACATACATGAAAACGTGCTCGTAAATAAGCTTTCATTCTGTTATAAAGGAATTTCAGTTTTGGAAACCTAACAAGACAGACACAGACGACCAGGGCCAGACCAGCCATCAGAACAGAACAGGCAGAAATGTTTCCGAGAGACAGGCTTACAAGTAATTTTGAGCCCTGCTATGTTGTGTTCTTGAGATATTGTTTGTTGAATTGATGTCACACCAAAATCGTTGTGTTTGATAATGAAATGATGAGAATTTTGTTATTTTTCGTTTTAGAATATGCATTCCATGATGAACTCATGATATTTGCCTGTGTCATTGAAAAGTAGTACTGATGAAGCTAATAAATACATTTTTTTGATAAATGCATGAATTAAAATTATTAACGAATGGACTGTCATATCACGAACTGAATCTGCAAACGTTCCTAGAGATCCATTGACATCTTGCAAGGTGGAAAATCATTAATGGTTTGCGTCAGTTTACAGAAACAGTTGCTGTTTTTATGACAGATGGTAGATCGATAAAGACAGACAATGACCGGCAAGATTGTTTCGTAAATGGTTGATTTTGACTGTTTCTCTATCAGTCCAGTTCGCGCAATAGTCTGTTGCAGCAAATTAATTAAAATGAAAGTACCATTAACACGATCAGAAACTATAATCAAATCTAAATGGATGTTTATAAATTAAGTACGGAAAGTCTTGAAATTGCTTATACGATTCTGACCTCTTACTTAAATGTCTTAATTTTGAAATACCAATCACTCATATTTGAGTGGGATTTTCCTCTACTCTGTTTGCTTTAGCATGTTCCGCCCATTCTAATGTGTTAATTGACTGGTGAACTACTGATATGAATTAATAATATCTAGAATCTGATTTTTTTTACTGTTGAGATGAGCTCTAAAGCCAATCTTTACTGTCGGTTTGATACACCAGAGGAAATTGAAAAATGAAATCACGCATTGAAAACATGCATGATTCAGTCAAAACAAACACTTTTTAATCACTTCCCCGCGGAACTGTTGCCGAAAGACTGCTTTTAAGCTCATCTCAGCCGTCACTTTAATTTTACCAGATTGTTTTGGTCAGCCGCATCTTAATGCTTCTAAACTCAATTTATAAACGACAAAAATTCTTTTAAAAAATTGACAACCGAACAAAAAAGATTGAAGGATTTACGCGGGAGAATCTTGTACGGCTTCCGCTAGAGATCAATTGTTTCATAGTTAGCCGACGACATCGCATGAGTTTGAAAAATGATTGATGAGAAAATCATGGAAAACAGGATTGGTTTTTCTACAAACGACGTAGCTGATTGCAATGTAATGATAGTTATCTTCTCACACTATACCACACATCACCTTCGCTGATCAACAATGGTTTACATTGCCTATTTCACCCTAGTTCAGATCTCAATCTCCCATTATGCCCCTTTTAAGTATAAACACGTTCAGATATTTCAACAACAAAAAAGAACTTGGCCATTCTTGTTTTCCCCAAATTTGATTAAGAAATTTTGTTCAAGTGAGCAAACGACGGATAAATTGACCAGGCTCAATTTGCAGCTTGTCCTGGTCTCCTAAAAAATTAGCAGTCTAAAATTGTAAAGTCAACTTTACTGTAACGCTAATAAAAAAATAAATTTTTAACGATAATTTTTGTTTCTTTTGAAATTGAAAAAAATTAACTGTGATGAAATCTCTGTAAACCGTTATTATTTACAATAACATTTGTTCTACACATTTTTATCGTCACAATTTCATTTCATTTTTCTAAAATCCCATCCAAAAGCCGCATAGCCGTAATATTTTGCTGCACAGCTTGCATTGATATTTCATACAGACGAACGATTAGAAATAGGTTTAGGATTCCCAGGATGCCTCCCATTTACTCTTTGTGAAAGGGAAATTCTTAAGTAAAAAACAGAAACGTAGATGCGAGGGGATATGGAATTTTGCGCGGAATTGGAATGGCACATCTGGAAAAGTCTGATGGTAAAAGTGCCAGATGTGATCCATCTCTCTCTCACTCTCTATATGTGTTTTCCTTCTTCACCACCGGGTTTTATCAGATGCCATGCCGGTGTTCTAAATACGCTGTAAGGCATCTAAAAATTGTCCTTATTTTATACGACTTGCAATGAAATGTGTAGCTCTCACTCTCTCTCGCGATGGCATGCTTTATCGACAAACCTTATCCTTATTATCATTTTGAAACTACAAAACTGGACTTTTTTCCTATCGTGAAAGATAAGCTTATTCTAGGTATGTTCATGGCGACAATAACTTGCAATTAGGATGACCCCTAAGAGTCAGTCCCGTCCTGTCCTTCTTTCACCAATAATTTTTACTGTTTTGACAAATCATGGGAAAAAATATGTGCATGCATGTCTATCGGTGCAGTCGAAGTCTCCCACATTTATGTTTGGTATTCTATATTCATAAAAAAAGATGTCTGTGTATCAGGATTTTTTTTTTGTGAAAGGCTAATCATGGGAAGAAATGAACGATATGTACACGTGTTCAAAAAGAATATTTGCTTGTTCCAAGAAAATTGCTAAATTTTCATTGTACCTTGTAGGATTTATGCTTTCCATCATACCCACCCTAAAAGAAATATAGTGCCTGAATAATGCTGCAGTTGAATTTAACGGGTTTCCGTAGTTCTACTACGGAACACTAATCAAGATTCAAACCAAGACTCGAATGAATAAATAAAATTTGATACAAAACGAAGAAGGAAGTGTGAACTTGTGAAAGCTACGGCAGGTGTCAATGTCATTTATATTTATTATTAGTGTCAAAGCAATCACACTGGATAAAACCTGGCTTAATCCCTTAGCCTCTGTTTTCTGTGTTTGTAGTATTTGCTTGAAATGTAAAATCAAAATTTGTTGAGTCTGAAGTAAAGAAGACTAGCTTATGATTAGCTTTGTTAGATTGCGATTATCCTAATGTTTGTTTTGTTTCCCTATTCAAAAAGTTTTGGACTAGGGACGAAAATGGATAGAGAAATTGTCACGTATTACCTGGTCGGATATGGTTATGAAAATAAATTTGTAGAAAGTAATAAAGAATTCTATTTAATGATGATAGCTTTAAGGCACAAACTTTTTCTTGACAAGGACGATGGCATACAGCCAAAATGCTTTGTTTTAGGACGTATGAATGAACGGAAATACAAGCTTTCAAGATTAAGGTTTTTTTTGTTATGCTTAGAAAGTTTGATCCGGCTTTTGATGGAAAAGTTGATTGAGATTGTGGATGAGGAATATGAAACCCACGGATTAAATTCTTTTTGGCTAAAGTGCAACTTTTGGGAGAAGTACAGGCAATAATCATAAAATATACAATAGCAATGATAATAACGGCAATATGCTTATAATTTGGAGCGGATGTTATGAATTAAGCTCTTTTCTAAATGGCACATTAAAATTGTGCTTTTAACTTGGCTTTCTCCTTCCTTGGCTTATAGCCCATATAAAATACAATGCAACTATCACAATCTGAAAAGAAGGAGAAAATTTTGGAAAACGTATTGGCTTGTCTTAAAGACATTTTTCCTTAATAATTTATGAAAACGATCTATTCAAAAAATGATGGTGGCATGACACAACGCAATTTTTATTGTTTTCATTTACGTTCCGATCTAAATTAGGTTTGAAAACCGTAATAAATTAAGTGGATACACTTACGTTAAATTTTTATAAATTTGAATAGGTTTGGGAAAAGAAAGCACTCATTCCCATCTCCATCATCATTCCCACCACGCATCTCATCATTCTCACTCCCACCACCACCATCATCATTCCCATCTCCGTGAGAGTCCCAAGGGTAGTACAGGGTCCTCAATGGTCATAGCACCCTCATCCCCATCCCCTCCGACGAGCAAAAGTAGTTCGAGCAGTAACGGCAGTAGCTGTGGAACATCATCACATCAGTACGAAAGACCTAGTTCTGCAAGGGAGAGCGTAAGAGAGTCAGCTTTAAACATGTCGAGTACTGGAGCAATATCTCCTACGCCAGTGAATGGATCAGTTACACCTGGGGCCACACCTGGAAGTGGGAGAGAAACAAGTGGTAGTGGAAATGTAGCTGCAACTACGACGACTAGAACACCATCATCATCTTCAGGATCATCCTCGTCTGGCTCATCAAGTGAGTAGTTCATAAAATGAAAAATATGCAAATTTCTATTTTACTGGTGAAAGACACAGGTGCACATGATGATGATGTTCAATGATTATCTTGATGACTTTGTCCATTAAAATGTGAATATAGATGGGATGAATCCTGCTGCAAACTTGCGGCACATCTTGAAGATTAAAAGGTTTCTGGGCACTTTACTACATTTTGGATTCAGTCTGGACGTCGGCGAGCGCGTTAAAAATCTCGTGTTTAACCTTGTTGTAAGTCTATTACAAGAGGATTATAATTTGTATTACGTAAAACGTGCATAATTATTATAGTTTCCCTTTTTATAATGTTCTCCACAGAGCGGCCACCTAAGCATTGAAGAGTTTCATCACTCCCTTCAAGAAGTTACCTCATTTCCCCTTCGCCCTTTTGTGCTCCCCTTTCTCCGCGCACATTTACCCATTCTACAGCGGGAAGTTAGTCATTTGGCGAGGCTGTCAAAACAGGTGCAGAAAAATTCTCACAAACTCCTTTCTCTTTTTTTCAAGTAAAAAATAATTTCCATTTCAGGAAAAAGAAAATTAATATTTTTGTTTGCACACAGACCCCCCTCAGCTACATTCAAAGTCATGAGCATGCCATAATTGACACGGGCTCCACGCCAGGTGAGCCTTGTGACATATTCCACTCGGAAGCTTCTGATATGGGAACAGCAGCGGCAGCCGCTGCTGCTGCCGTTGCCAGTTCTTCTGGAGGTGTTCCAAGCGGAAAGAGGAAATTACCTGATAGGTACGTATATACATTTTCTTTTCTTTCTCTCTTGGGCTCTTTGGAAAATTAAAAATTATCCAGAAGGCTCCTCTCTCTCACACAAAAAAATGTTTTCGTGCATGCAGTAGACGACGACCAAGCAGAAGCATTTTCCTGTCATCTGTCGTCTCATTTCTCCCTTGGAAAAAACTTTAATTTTAGAGCATAACAAAGTCAAAATGAAAATATATATGCGTTTGATGCTACTTCTGGTAGTGTATGGATGCTCTAAATAGTGTGTACACATGTGTTCCCATTTCTCCTCCAATTTTTCCTCAAAGGCATTGCGGAGAGAAACAGTTTTCCAGGGAAAGCGCCTTGTTCCAACAAAGAAGACACATAACGTAACATGGAACGCACACGTGCACCCATATTGCACCCCCGAAACAGACGGGAGCACATTTTTTTTCTTCTTTAATCCACCAATTCGTTCATTCTAAAAAAAAACGGTGAAGTTGAATATGAAAAACGATATTTTGCCAGCTGGATTTCCTTTCTTATTCTATTCGATTGTGCATATCAGTTAAAAATATGGCGGCATGGCAAGCATCATCTTCATCATCATGCTGCAATCATGGCATCATATGTGAACTTTTCTTCCTGTTTCACTGCTTTCCTTTCCTTACTTCGACGAATGCGATAGCAGAGTCCCTTTTTATAAGCCGTGCTGAATGAACGAAACAGACAGTTGCACTTTTTCCGAAATAGTCTCATGTGTACCAACTCAACGGTCGAAAGCGATTGGCCATCTGCGCTCTGGCTTGGCTTATGGTTAGATGTTGATGTTTTCGTCTTATCTTGGAAAAAACGTACCGACGCAGGTTACAGATATATTAGTATTAGCCATAGGACTTTCATTTCCAGGCCTTTTACGGCTTACTTTTAATATACAACATCAACTTCTTCCAAGAATGTATGTTTATGAAAAAAGCGAGAGAGGAGTAAGAGAAGTGAAAAAGTGGAGGAGGAAAGATAAGGAAAGGCAATGGCAGCAGCTTGCAGAAAAATAATACATTCTTAATACTTGCCGGTTTAGTGCCCGAGAGGTTTAGGTTTCAGATAGGTTTTATGCCTTCTGCTGAGATGGAACTCTGTGGAGGCGCAGCTGGCATTCCGGAAGAAACAGAGTAATTCTCTGTTTTTTCTTTGGCTTTCATGTCAAAATCAGCTTGGCATTATGCATAAAAAAAAATGTTGAAAAGTTAAAGTTTAAATGACAAAAATAAATGAGAATGGGAGCCCACCGGGAACGTGCGGTAATGATTTTCTTGGTGTAATGCCTATTGCAATTTCCATTTACAGTTTGTATGAAAACGGAGATGTTGGTGGTGAGCCGGGATACACGTCAACGCCGAAGCGGCACCACGCGGGGAATTTCTTCACACCTTTTTTCCTGTCATCCACAGCCGCTGCTAGTTCCGCAATGACGGCTGCAGAGTTTCGCGAGTACTACGCTGCCGCTGGAGGGTATCCCTTATGCAGCAGCGCAAATAACAGTGGAAGCAGCGGCGGAAGTGCTAGCGGCGCAGTAAGCCAATCCCACCATTCATCTGCTGCGCACAATCCTGCTAGTCATGAGTCAATGAGTGGTGGGTCAGGTGGGGTAGGAGGAAGTCAGGTTGCTACGCCTGGAGGTGGTGCGTCCAATGGCTTGCATATGACGCCAAAGGGTCCGGAAGATGAATGGAAGAACATTCACGTCATGCTTAACTGTATTTTAAGCATGGTTGAAAAAACAAAACGGGCGCTGACCATTCTTCAAAACCGGACTTTCCAACAGCAGCAGGAACAGGGGGATGCAAGCAACAGCTCCTCTTGGTTAAGGAGACCACCCATGTATCCGAATCTAGAAACGAGCGAGGAAATCAAGCGGCAGACAAGTGAAATGATTGCACAAGCTTTGAGAACCACAGAAGATCGTGTTTCTGAAGTGAAACGTCGGGCAGGTAAGAAAGATTTTAAAATTTAAAGTAAACAGGTAATCTCATTTATTTGGTTTGAGAATATTTAAAAAGGAAACCCGTGAAATTTTCTTTTCAACTTTATTTACGAGTTTCTTCAGAAAACATGCAAATTTATTGTTATTGTAAGGAGGAGACAGATACACACTTTCATTTTCCCGTTTTATGGGAAAATTAACACGTGTTTTGCTTTCCCTTCTTTTAAGTAGTATACACTCCACTCACACTACTCGCCTTACTATTGTGAACTGCTGCTTTGTGAGAGAAAAAGCATCGTTTCCGTTCACTTATATTATACTTGTTTTGCTCATGGGAAAAACTTTCTCTCCTCTTTCCTCCTCTTTTATTTATATTTTTTTTTTGAAAAAGGAAATCATTGTTTACTCAGGCATCACCTTGATGAATGCTTATCGTGTGAGTAAAAGGGGGCATTGTGCATAAAAGAAGATTATAATTTGGACAAAAAAACTGCACCTGTTCGTGTTCCCTTGTGTACTTACCTAATCACAATGGGGGCGCTCCAAAATTATAACAAAACAAGAGACTCTAAAGCTCACTTGGGAAAAAATTGAGATGGGTTTTGGGAGCTGAGAAAACAAACTTCTGTAGTCAGTGTGGTCCAAAATGCCCCATAATTCAAGCAACTTATGAAAAATTAATTGTTTTTTTCTTCGTTGTCCTTCTTACCCACTTTAAAGAATTTTAGTCGTAAGTGAATTATGAAAGTAAAAGGAAGAACTTTTTTCATTATAAAAAAACTTTCTCTTTTTGTAACATTATTTTAAACAGAGGAAGCTGTACAGGAAGTGAAACGACAAGCACTAGTGGAACTAAAAAGAGCGGTGCAGGCAGCAGAAGCGAGAGCATGTGAAGCCGTGGCCACAGAGAGAGCTCGCTTGGAACGAATTCTTTTGGAAACGGCTGCTGTTGGTGCTGCAGCGGTCCGGACGACTAGAACACCTGGAGAAATAGCAAACCCTTTGCTTGTCGGGTCTGGTGTTGTTGACCCAGAGGTAAAAAAAGGAAAAAAATGCCAAGCTAATAAACGTTGGATGAGCGGAGGGAAAAAGGTAAAAAATGTATGTAAATCAATCAAGTATAAGAACTTGTCTTCTGAAATAAGCATGCAAATTAAACTAAATACCATAATTATAATTATATATAGCACTCTGTATGTGGCCGAGTTGGATCTTCGTCATCCGGTGTAGCTCAAGCGCCTGGGGTGGGCAGTTCCAGAGATGAGCAGCAGAGGGAAAGGGCAACAAGCTGCAGTTCCAGCTCTATTCCAGGAAAAGAATCAAAAAGCTCGTCGGGGAATCATCAGCATCTTCATTCTCACCACCATCATCCACTTCATGATGCTCGGGAAAGCAGTAACTCTCCACCAGGGAGCAGTAGTAATAATAATAACGGTAGTGGAAACACAAGTAATGTAGCAAGAAATACTAGTAGCACTTCTCCAAGAGATGACCATTCACCTGGTTCCACAAATTAAAAGTACATGTAACGAGAAATAGATTTTAAGTAGGCCACACTTTCACATATATATTTGCCGTATTTTTTAACAAATCGTAGTAGAAAGAAATATAAATTTAGCTAAATGTAATTGAGCTAGGCATGCTAATTCTGTAGGGTAAAATGAGACATCAAAGTCAACAAGTAGATAAGTTATTGTAATAATTTTATTCAAGCAACTTTTACTCACAGTGAAAGTAGGTACAGTGGTACGTAAGCATTTTTGAGTGCTAATAGGTCGACGAATTATCTTTTAATGTAAAGCGTGAAGTAATTACATAAATGTCCAGTTTCCAAAAATACATATATGTATAGGGCTAGTGCACTTTAGCACTTGTGAGTTTGTGACTGGACCGTTCTAGCAGCGATCTCGCGTGATCAGGTCAGATCTTCTTTGGATTTAGTCATATAGTCATCTTTAATTATTATCAAATTTAAGGTCGTAAAATTAATATTTCCTAGATTTGTTTCTGTATATTATAGGTGGTAAATAATTATATGCATTCTTGTTCACGTACTTTTTACCCGTTTTTAATACTTCACTTTACCGTAACCAAAAATTGTATAATGTAGTTTACGACACTGGTGCTTTTATTAATTTTTCCAACGAAAAACATTTTCCAGCGATTAGTTGTTTACAGTTGGCATTCGAAGATAAAATGTAAATGAAAAACTTAGGTACTCCTTAAATATTTGCCACAGTATGTACAGGCATTTCTGGCCTTTAATTATTGGATTTTAAAGTTGGACGAATAAATTTATTTAGTTTTTAAAAAAATGATGATAAAAATGAATTTTCAAAATTTTTTAATATCATAAATTACCTTACGCAATATGCTTTCTGATAGGTTAAGTTTCTGTGCTGCTATAAATACATATAAGGCAAACGTTATTATAATTATGCCAGCAAGTTGTAATACTTCAATGTTACCAAATTCAAACATTAGCCGAATCTGATTCATTAAATAATGTTTCATTGTTTTCAAATTCAGTAAATAAAAAATAAAGTTTCATACAGACTCTTTTCTTTTCATTTGTTCATCAAACTGAATTTTTAACGCAATTTTAAAATGGAAATGAAAGGACAAGCATTTATTTTCAAGCATCTTACGATCAAGCCAAAATAAATAAAACTCACAACACAACATCGAATTTATAAAATTGAAATGCATGTTTGAGGTGATGCAAAATTAGGTATTGACGGTGATAAGGAATTTTCCATTACATAAGTCGTTGTAGGTGTTATGGATTTTTTCCTACACTGCATTTGTCTGAAATGAATCTTGTTCAGATTGAATCTCAGGAGTATATAAGAATGTACATCATATTTCCAAGAAGTCCGTGAATATTAATAAAATTGTCTTTGCGGAGTCGACTCATTTAGTTAAGTCATCGTTTTTATGGATCCATACAGCGTAATAGCATAATGGTCCACCTAAGATAGTAACTTGACAATTATTAGCAACCCAATCACGCCAAACAGGTTATGCGACAAAAAGGATGGATGACGTAAGGAAGTCAATAAAAGCAAAATAAACATGAAAGTGTCTTTTCATAAGCAAGGTTGTGCAGAATGTTTAATGATTAGAAAATGCAAATTGCATCGTTATTTGCGACTACTACAACACATCACATCTTCATGCTATGCCATTTAATATGACCACAAGCATTGAGCATCGACTGATGATATGATGATGCACAGACGGAGATTTTGTCTCATCATCATGATGGCTATATTTGAGATATGGATGGAATACATATACTTTTTATTATTCGAAGAATTTGTCAAGAAATGACCACTCGCGCTAGACTGATAATAGTTTGTTTTTCAATAGTGAACCTGTATGAGCCAGAAGGATATGATTGTATAGAAGGAATAAAACGACTTGAGGTGCTTAACGATAAGGGAATCATTCATATCAGTATCGAATCAAAGTCCCAATTTGGTTGAACTGTCGACCTTTTTACACAAGAATTTCCTTCCTTATCAAATGTTGATTCGGTTGAATGTGCATTGCATAAAAAACGTTCTGCGTATTTGACCAAATATATTTTTAAAGATACTTTTTGATTTAGGTGAATTAAAGCATATTGACGTAGTTTTTAAGAAGGAATTGATTAAATGATTTAACATTCCTCAGTTTATCGACAGATATAGCTTGCAACGATTCAGTTTCAGATTGTCTCATATAGCCCCAAAGTCTATCACAGGTAAATTAAGTAAAGATTCATTTAAGGCGATCCAGTCCTTTAACATTGAAATTCTTTTATTTAGAAAATGGAGGTCCATCAAGTAGTTATTCTTACCCTCGCGATTCTGTTTGGAATTGTACATTACGGTCTTACTGACGGGCAGCGTGACCATGGTGAATCCTGTTCGTTACGTTCTCAAGTTGCTAACTTTTTTCGACAGAATGATTCCCCAG
>JAHZMX010004080.1:27700-42232 GCA_027743895.1 Seira musarum
CCCAGAGGGTTGCATGTCCTCTAAAGGTCTTGTGTGTTTAAATCACAAATGCGTTTGTGCAGATCCTAGTAATGTTTATGAAGTGGTGACCCCGGATACAATGGATACAATCACTGGCTCTATTACCGACATTTCCTCACAAGCTTCGAAATTTTTCAAAAATCTTGTTAGAGGAAGCGAATCTACAACAACGACAACACCTGCACCTGCATCGTCGTCCGCTGGAAAGTGTGTTGGGCGAGCTGGGAGTCCATGTTTCACCAATAATTCGACTTGCGTTTCACACGCCAAATGTGAGGGCTCTCCAAGAATTTGCAAATGTCAAGGTATTTACGGCTCTAACGCTCAAGGATATTGTAGCAAGACGGCTAATGTTGTACAACAAGTTGTGAAACAAACAGTAGGTTAAGAAATATTATATTATTTAAATAAACATTCATTCTCTGTTAAGCATGGAAAATAAAAAAAAATTCAATATGCTGATTAAAATAAACAAAGAATTTGATAAAATAATTCTCATTCAAAAACCTAATTTGAGGAATTATATTTTAAATATTTATTAATTTTTTTATTCTTTCATGTATCAAACAGTTTATTACGACAGGTATGCGTGAATTGTGAATGCATTTGGAAAAAGTAAAATGTTCTATCAATGAAAAAACTCATGAATCAATATACTTCAAAAATATCAAGTGTGAAATTAATCAAAACTTAATTGCTTGTAAAATAACAATCTGAACAAGCATTCTGAATTGTAAGTTTGGTTCCTCTGTCATATAATTCCATCTTTATATTATTCCGTGACACAAAGAAAATCTTAGAATGCCCCAGTCAACTCTGCTTTATTTGTTCACATTGAAGCGGTTCGCAATCGCAAAGGAGGCCGACACAGGGAACAGGGAAGAGACTCGGCTGTGGTGATGTAAATTCAGAGATCACATTATTACATTGTGTTGCATTTAATTTTAGAGTTTTATTTGCATTGGTAATTGTGCCATTGTATTGTTCCTTAACGACTCCGTCCTTTTTGCTTCAATAATTTGCATTTTATTTAAACGACTGACAAGCTAACAAAAGTTCCTGTCCCAAATGATGTTAAGGGAAGGTTTGACTGGGCTTGCAAGTCCACCGTCATCATCATACTATATGCAATCGCCTCAACATCAACGTCATCCACATCATCCTGGAGACTACAACATTCCTATGTATCCTTCATCAACGACTTCACATTCACGACTCAGCATTCCACCTATTCCTCGTATCCCGGGTGGTGGAGGTTTGTTCACGGTAACCGACATGCCGTCCCCTGCGGTTTCCTTTCAAATGTCTATGGTGGACACATCCACTCCAACCAATGTTAACACCAGGGGAGTGCCCTTTCGAGGAAGCATTGGAGACGTCACGGGCATCAAAGACCTGAACAACTTCTTACCATTGCATAAAATCTCATTGGATGGTTACCCGAAGCGACTCTTCACTGTGGAGAACAATGTGACTGGAGAGACCATTGTTGTTCTCACAAGTACCCAAAGAGTCCAGTTATTTGTTTTAAAAATTAAGGTGAGTTAAAAAACTTGAAGTACTCACTAAATTATTGTGTCTTATTATCTCATTTTCTTTTTTTTAGAATGATGCAGATGCCAAAAGCCCAACGGAAAAATTTGAATTCGAAAAGTTCCATGAACTTGCCATTCAGCCAAACGACCTGGAAGGTTTTGCCATTAGTCAAAACTGTTCGATCACACTTGTGCCTTTTAAGTTGACATATGCCGTGTCCACTAGAAGTGGAAAGACTGCTTACGTCTACGATCAAGGGAACTCAAATGAAGTGCCAAACCGCATAACACTTGGAAACTTTAACGATGAAAGTCCAAGTCCTTACGTTAGTATTACAACCATAATCAATTTTACCAGCGTTGGAAAATATTTCAACTTTAAATGCATAATTTTTTGGTTTTCTCTGTTCACAGATTATTCCTTTCAAACACGATTATTCCGTTTCGCATTTAGCAATTGATTCTGAGAAGGAGTATTTGGGATGCATTCAAGAACCTGGAACCATTGTTGTGTGGGACATTGCTTCGAAAGAAAAGTTGGCCGTGTTTCATATCCCTCACCAAGGTACTCAGTGCCATCCTTTTCTTGATTCGTTTTACAAGATATCTTTCGATGAGTGATGGAAATAATTACAGTTCAATGTGATTTTTTTAAGGAATATATATCTCCTTTCACAGAAGCGAGCCTTTTCAATTAATGGTATTTTAGATATTACCTTTACTCATTTTGGCATATATCTTTCTTATATACACACTCGTTTTGTTAAGAATCAATTTACGAGCTTAATTTGGCAACTTTTCAGGTCATCGATTCTAACGGGTGGGCACGGTTTTTTAACGTTTTTCGCCAATGTTGCTTCAGGTCCATTCACTTGGTCCAGTCCCCAGTGTTCTCCGCTGAATGGTCATTGAGTAACTCGAGCATTTTTGCAGCTGGATTTGCAGAGTCGTTCACAATAATCGACAGTTGTAAAGTGATATCAAAGTGAGTGAGAATTCAAGTGTGCGCATTCAAAACACGCACCTGCGCAGCATGTTGATGTCATTCTTACTTATTTTTTTTCCACAGTTTGAACAAAGTTTACGAAATCCCTGAGCTCATTATCAACGCGGTTCGAATCAATCCCAATGATGATAAGGTATATGCTACGTTAAGCAGACTAAGTGGAACTATCCAACTCTGGAGGGATAATTTTGGTACTCACATTTGGAAACACAAAAATCAGGTTCGAATTAATAACCCAGACTCCTACATTTTTAAACGTCGATTTTTACAAGTCAAAACATCATTCAATTCAAACCATCTTTTCATTCCTCTTCTATTCTAGCATGTGAATGACATTGCATGGGTCCACGGTTTCCCGTACCTTCTTGGGCTGGGACACCAAACTTTGTTCATTTATGACACTTCCCTTTCATAATACATTATAAGCTTTACAATGTTTTAGGGTGTGTTTAACTATCAATTGTTTTTATATTTTTAAGCATTCATTACTTTGTGAATAATTGATGTCTTCATTCAGCTTTGTAAAACAATAATTGATACTTAAATTCGGACCGGTTTATTATTATTTATTTTTCAGATTTATTAAAATTTTGTACTGTATAAACAATTCAGTTCTTATGAATAATTGTAAAATACATAAGTATTTGGTATGTTCTGCTCCATAGAAAATTAAAGGGCCTTACAGCAAATCATTTCAGCATGTTCATATCAATTTATTAATAACGCTATTCCGATTACTTTGATAGGTAGACTCATCTCCATTTTTCTTAGTTCTTTCCCTTCTTTTGATTTGAATATCTTCCTCAAGTTCAAACACTCCATTCACATCTTCATCCTTATTGGATGTAATACTAGGAATTAATGAATGATGATATTTCGGACGATTTTCTGTCATTTCTCTGGACATTGAAACTGGGGGCAGCTCATATCCTCTACATTTAACCATGGCTAATTTAAAGAAGCAGTAGATTGTAAACACGAAATTGGAAATGAGTCCAACAGTCAAGACAGTCAACCATATTTCAACGTTGGTTAACACAGAACCATAAGTCGTGTTAACCTTCTCCGGAACTGTAAAATTTCCTTTGTCTTCTCTGCCGTTGGAAAAATTTAGCACGGGTATAGTCCATGGCCAGTTGTGATTTATGTGATGATGCAGTTCATCGTGACTTTCAACTTTTACATTCAATTCGGTAAAGTTGTGTGACCATGAAATAGGGATGGTGAAACTAAAAACAGGACGGTTGTTACTATTATTTCCATACTCATTTTCATGTTTGCGAGGACGACAGGGAAACGGCTTGTGAAGCTTTTCGTTTCCGTTTAAAGTTATTGCGCAGTTACAATCCAGGTCGATCTCAAGTGCACCCAAACGCCCAAGAGTAATATTTTTCTCTGTGGGTGAGCCACACTTATAAGATAGTTGGAACACGTTGGTTGCAACAATTTTCCTAGGTCCAACCTGCACTACAATTAACTCGTCACTTGGATAGCATCGATAAGAGCATGATTTTAAAAGCTGTTCGTAGTCAAATGGAATGGTGGAAACGCGCGATGGAAATCGCGTAGCTGCTATTGTACATCTTAAGGATTGAACTCCGTCTTTGGAGAATTGCGGGACCATGCAAAGTTGGTGTTCAAAAACCGAACAGTACTTAAGCATGTGATTCGTTATTAGCACAGCCTTTTTAGACAGACCTTCATCTTGGGCTAGATATGATGCTTCTTGGGGATATGATTCGCAAACTTGTCCGTGGAAGGCGTACTTGGTATGAACGATTTCATAGAGCTTCCAAATCGACTCCACTCTTCTCACCGGAACGTTGAGGGTAACGTGGACTTTGTCGGCAGAGAAAAAGCAATCAGCAATCGGTAGTTTGTAGTACTTCCCGAGCTCTTTGTCATCCAAATCAATAGCCAAAGTATAGTTGTAAGTCCGCTCTAAACTCCCTTTGAGCTTTAGTAGAGATCTCTTGAGCAATTCAAATGGAACAAAACTTGAGGGGAGATGGTTGGTTTTGCATGAACTTACCGACCCTTGGATAATGTCAGCATGCATTTTCGCAGATATGAGACGAAGCGTCCAGATAAGATCCCTCCTTTGTTCTTCGAGCGTTTCTGTGATGTTAGCTACGGCACTGGAAAGTCCTTCGGTGAATGAATGAGTGGTCTGTTCGAACTCAAGCAGCAGCTCATGCTCTTGAATTAAGGATTCACGTATCTATCAAAAGCATAAAAAGTTTTATTTAAAGTTCCATGAATACATATTATGTGTTACCAAAATTGTATGTATTACCTTATTGAAATGCTCTTGCCATTCGTCATCAGTTCCGAAAAGATTTCCTGCGTACTTGCTTATCGCAGGGCGAAGGAGAAAGCCAGCAACAATAGAGGTTAACGCAAGCACTGGAGCAACTTGTCGTTTTTCTCTCAATGCCGTTCGATTTTCAGGAAGGTCAATTTGTTCTTGACTGAACCGTGTCCTCTGCTCCTTCAAATCATTAAGAATGTGGTTGGAAAGCTGAAGGAATTGTTTTTCCAGGGCACAAAAGTAGTTTCTCTCTTGGTCTTCATCTTTCTTTGAATCTTCACCATCGAAGGCTGGACTTGGACCAGTTTTTCCGGTAGCATAACTTTCTTTATCTGGTCTTCTGTTGCAAGCGTGAGGACTGAAAACGTCGTCATTTACAGATGAATCAAATTGAATAGTGTCTGGAAGTTTTGGCAGTTGCATGTGGAAAAATATGGGCACGGTTGCCTCATATAAAGTCACCGGCTTGATTTCATTTGTGTATATAGGGAGTACGGACTTAATTTTAAAGCTTTCCCCAGATTTTTGGTCGGGCTCTTTTAGATTAGCAAAAATCTCAGGCCAACATGAACAGAGCGAAACATATAACGTCACAAGAATCACACTTTTAAGAAGTATTCGTATCATTTTCCCCGTATTTCTCAACTTTGAATCCCGTCCTTATTTTTTTCACTTGTACTTGCCAATTTCATGCACTTTCGCGTTATGGTACAGCTGAATACTTATATACCTATAACATTTCGAGGTGGAGGCTGATCGGTGGACGAAGAGACATTAACTTTGGCTATTTCCTTCCTGTTCCTGTTCACTTCTGTGTCAATGACATTCAGAAAAGGATTGATAAGATGAATGTTGGTACATAATGCTAACGTAGTAGTAGATACGGTGTCATTCGGTTTACTAAATTATGTGTTGTTTGAATGACCGATAAGAAAAGTAAAGATTACAATGATTTCATCATCATTGTTTACAGCTCAATTTCTGGAGTAGCGAAAAACTTCCTTGTTCCAAAAGCTTTCCGGCAAGAGTACTACATATTTTTGTCGTGCATGTACCGAAGTGATCCTGAGCGGGAGAGAAAGGAGTTGCATCACTAGAAACCCTTGTGACGAATAATGTACAATAAAAAACCACAAAATTTGTAAAAACAAATATTTCGGAATGTATCTTTCATTTTATTTTAAATCTCTATTGCCTTCATCGCTAGTTCATTTACATGAACGGTGAACATTACAAAAGCTTTTTTTATTAATGCATAGTATGTACTTATAACGCTTTTTACGTTTGAACTCACAAGGGACAAAATTCCATTTTAAACTACAACAGCATCAATTCATTGAAAATTTTTAATTACCAGATTTGTTAAACGATATGATCGGAACTTGTTGACCTTACATTTAAAATGCTAATTCATTTGCATAGAAGAGTCACCTTTTTGATTGTAAAGAAGTCAAATATTTCTGATGAACTCGCGACGGTTTATCTGCATAATACATGGAACAGGATAGTATGAGCAAACTATTTTAAAGCCATAAATGTATAAATACAGACTACTGCAGACTGTAATTGTTACATTCAGGACTTTTAACTATGTTACATCAAGTTACGTGCTTAACAATTTGCATTAATATTAAACTTATTCTACTATTAAAGGGAAAGTGGTGCGCAATGTAAAATAGCAAAATTCTCGAGTTGGTAATCAAAAACAATAAAAAATGAATCTTTGTCACCACTTGAAAGAAACTGACAGCAAAAAAATAAGAGACCTGGACAAATAATATAGTTCGCAATTTATCTATTTGCTTATGTAAACTACTTACTACAGCAAAACAATAGGTATAGAAGAAAGAAGCATTAAAATCTTTCCAAAGTCCTTTAAAATTCAGTAAACTACACAACAAAGATTTCTTCCAACTGTCTACGAAATGTTCCTGTCTTTTCCCATAAACAAACTAACTTAGTCTAGTAACACTTTAACTCATACGATTAGATTCAGAATGAAATTAACTTGTACTTTAAAGAAATTAAAATCTTCGGTTAGAACTATTCCATCGACGATGTGGGGTGATAGTTAGCCGAATGTGTTCGAAGATTTTCATCAGTGGAGAAACTCATTCCGCATGTGTTGCAGCCAAATGGCCTGGATTGATCAAAGTTCATGTGAATTTTCCTATGAGAGTTGACTTGATTGGTATTAATTCTGAGTGTTTTACCAAGGTGCTGTCGACGATGAACAACCAATCGGGAGCTGTTAACGAATGACAAGTCGCAATACTCGCATTTATAAGGTCGTTCGCCTGTGTGTACCCTCATGTGCACCTTGAGGTTCGACTTGTCAGCAAATCTGAAATGCAAATATTCGACACAATTAATTTTAAAACCTATGAAAAAAACGTCTACTAGTCTACATTTATATTTATTCAAAATTTTCAATCACACCATACCCTTTTCCGCATACAGAGCATTTGTATGGTTTTTCGCCAGTATGTGTCCGCATGTGAAGCATCAGGTTGTGATTCTTGGGGAAAATTTTGTTACAGATAGGGCACCTAGGTCCTTCGCCTAATGATTCGAGGAAAAATGGTAATTAGGATGCACTGAAATACATAGAAAAACTTTGGACTAGCCTAATTAAATGTGAGTCTTTGGATTTATACCAGTATGCGTCTTTAGGTGGTCCCTGTAAGGGTACTTATGAATCTAAAAATGAATTACAGATTTAGAGTGAAACAATGGTCAAATCAAAACAATTAATGATGTACCAAAACATCCTCAAAATAAAATTGATAAATCAAGACGTAATAAACATACGAAAGTTTTGTTGCAAAACATGCAAACAAATAAACCGTCTTCATTTTGCTGATATTCAATATTGTTGCTGCTCATATCCCCAATCGATTCCGCCATCGAGTCACGCCTGTTTAGAATTTTTTAAAGTCAAGTTTAATTGGGTCATTTGAGTAAAGCAAAATGAATATTATTGTTTTTCTCAAATTCAAACCTTCTCATGCCTTCGCCATCCACACCATCACCGTTGTTAACGAATCCAGCATCCTCATACAATTGCTCATACTCGTTATAGTCCTCCTCTCCCCCTTCCACCCCATCCAAGAAATGACCACCGTTTGCGAAATGTTGCATATCTTCTTCTGTCTCATCTCCAAGTGATTGTTCACCTTCGCCCATTGCCTCGCTGTTATCATCTTGTTCCTGACCCTGCTCGTAATAATCGTACATTTCGCCTTCTCCATTAGGATCAACATCCTCCTCTTCCTGACCTTTGTCATCTTGAGCCATGATAGTGGTATCCATTTTGAAACGTTTGCTTGGCGCTGGTAAGAAAAATTAGGAATAAATTCAATTTAATATTCAAGTTATTTACTAGATCCCATACTGCTTATCAATTTTGTAATTGTTACCGCTTCTTCCAAGAGCAGCAGATGGTCTGCTCAAAATGGGTCGGGAGAAAATACTTGGGTTAATTTGATTCTCCGGAAGTTCAATTTTCAATCCTGGGACGGCCCCTTCAGAAACTTGGGGTGCATCGACGAGTGGAACAATTTTTGGAATGTCATCACTTTCATAGTCCGGGAATGAAGGAACTTTGTTGTGCCAATCTACCGAAATAGAACAAATAAAGTTACTGACATACAACGTTATTATTATAATTTAATTTTGAGAAAAGAATTTTTCTTTGTCATTACCATTGTAAATCATATTTTGCAAGGTTGTTCGCTCATTTCGTCTCATAAATCGTAAAGTGGTTTCATCACTCAGCTTTGCAAAGTCCAACAATGGTCTTTGTGGCACAGATCCAGCTACAATGTCCACAATTGAGAAAGCAACAACCTCTTGGAATTTGATAAAATCTCGGTGCAACGCTTTCAACCGGTCATACAAAGTCTTCAACTGTCCCAAATGGAATGAGCAAGAGTAGCATAGCGGGAATTCAGAGCGAGCCGATTTGAGATTGATGAAGTCGGATGTCAATGGAATTTGATAGATTTCATAGAAAACCTCCCTAAGCTCGTAGCTCAGCCTGCTTTCTCTCTCAGTCAACTTTTCCCCATTCGGTCGCACAAAGCAACGGTCATTACAAATCAAGCAATACTCGCCAACGACTTCATTTCTCTGCTGTTGTGAGTCCACACTTGGCGTTGGAGATCCTTTCTTCACAAGACGAGGCAAAGAAGCCGGTGAGCTCGGGGCTGAGGAGATATCCTCAACATCAACATCAGATTTTACAGAGTCCGTTGTTGAACGACGGGAGGATGTCTGCAGTGGGGCCTTTACCCCTTGTGCTTTTGGTTTCGCATTCATATCGTCGACTTATGTTTCCCAAACAAAAAGAAGACATTAAAGAAATGACGAAAGGAAATGCAATCAAATTTTTGTAATTAGTAATTAATTACCTTATAAATCCTCCAGGAACAAGACAAACGATTGTCTAGTTTCGTAATCTATGAATTTTTTTCGCTCCCGTTCCAGTAAGTAACTTCAGTTCCAAGTCAGTCAACTTGAAAATATGTACAAGTTAAAGTCTAAATCCAACTGAATAAAGTGCCGCGCTTTTGAAATTAAGCAGTAGTAGTGTCACTGAAACACTTTTGGAAAATGGCGACGAAAGTAAAACGGCTGGCTAACACGGATCACTGTATAAGCCACTTCCCCTGAATAGAAAAAAGAACTTGTTGTTTCTGTTTTTATGTGGAAAGCACGTAATAAACACCAACAGCAGCAGTGCTTTTAGTATAACACTGGTTTAGCGTGAGCAGTATCAGTACTGGACTACCCAACTAAACAAAAATGAAAAAAATAATACATATTTCGTTCGGCTGCTTGCTGCTGCGACTGCATGCAAAAGTCCAAGTGGCGTGAGTATTTTTTTTCTTCTCCAAAAAGTAAACTGCTTACAGCCTAGTAAACTTGGTTTTGGTCTTTTGGTGTTCAGTTCAGTTGATGGGAGCTATTTGTCTGGACTGGAAAACAACACATATTATATTACTAGCATGAAAAGGACGACGTTTTGCCATGTTATCATAACATAACATTCGTTCTTCATCCAATAAATGGCTATGCATGTTGTACATACTTTTGTTACAGCTTTCTTCAAGCTTTTTAGCGCAGCATCGGCATCTTCCCTGGAAAAACGAGAAAAAAGGTTCAGTGCGGTAATGAATTTTCGTGGCTGAATGTGAATAAGCGTGCACAAAAAAGATACATGAACAATGTACATTCATTTCATATGAAGACGTTTTATTGCTGCGAGCCGCTAAAAGCACTGTAGGATACTGATGATGAGAATACGCTTTACAAATTACAATGTAACTGGAAAGAAATGTTTCTCTTTCTGCGTTCAGTCAGTGCTGTGCTTTTATAAAAGCGATCAAACAGTATTTTTACCGAGTTTAATATTCTACGGTTTTTTTTTGCGGAGATACTAAATAAAATAGTAGAGAATTCAGCAGTTCACAAGACAGTAATTGGAATAAAATGCTTGTAGGAATGGACTTAGGATGGCATGAACAAGTGTTTCTGTAAGACGATGTGTTTATTGATAATGCTTTACTAAAACAAAATGACCTTGAATTTTTTGTAACTGAAAAAATAGTAAACAGTAAACACACAATTGCATGAAATGGAAATGGAGTCGATTTTGAAGGGACTTTTGCGGACGGACGGATTGGTCTTTTCGTGGTTTCGATTTGTACAAATATAAACTGATCTGAATCGGACTGTCTATACCTGGACGGTTGAATTGGGGCAATGCGATAAAGGTACTTGTACGCTTTGATTTGGAACGACGAACGTTAGGCCCTACCTAAATACTAAAGCTTTTATAATTGTCGTCAACAAACATTAAACCATGATTATCATTTAGTAGAATGCATTGTTCATCCTTTTTAATAGACTCTCAACGTTTTAAATATGAAATGGAAAACTACACGAGTACCTAAGAGCATTTAACACCAAATTGCAATTGAACAAGAATGATTATGATTATGTAAGTTTGTTACAGCTTGTCATAATTGGGTAAAGAATTCACGAAGTTTCATAAAAAACTTGCCAAGATTAAGTGTCCCAAATTGTGAAGATCATATACGTAGTCCAGGGGCAAACTGACAATGAGATGTGGTTCCTTTGAGCCCTATGGTAAAAGTTTTTCTATCTGTTCGAGGTCCGAGACAGAACCATAAAACAAAACATGACGTAAAAAAAGAGAGATGCCTCTTCTGCAGTAAAGCATAAATCCATTCATTTCATCCATCCTTCCGCATCCGCATGTATGTAACTTATTGTACTTTTTTGGTGCATATATATTTTTACGTAAATGTGTTAGTTCACCCATTTCCATTATCGAACAGATAGTTCGAGTTCGAGTAAAAGGAATGGGGTGATGATGACAAGAAAAGGATTTCGCAACAATCACAACATAATAGTAACAATGCATGCCAATAAGCAGTGTGTAAAAAACTTATTTTATTTATTCCTTCACAGCTTTGCAAACTGATCTTGATGTGATTTTGAGGTCTAGGAAAAACTGATGCTAAGTGTGCTAAATAAAAACTACTGTGATACATATTTGAAAATATAATCTGTAGCGGGTTAAGTTGAAAAGTTTAAAGTCAAGGCTGCACTCATCTTATCCTCTGGATGGTCGCTGGACCATCACATATACACATGCACAACATTTATAGATAAATCTGGTGCATATTAAGTTAATTTGTGGTTGTTTGACTCATGCTTGGGTAATAAATAATTAATCCAGTTTGTAGCAATGAACTTGCAAATGAGAACATAAGTCAATGATACTACTACAGTATATATCTTTGCGAATTAAAAGGATTACACACGTCCATCCATGGATCACTTGGATTCATCCGCCCGCAAATCTAAATCTAGTAAATGTAATATAATTCTCCAGCAGCAGCTATAGCGCTCTAGTGATCTTTCAATGTTTCGAATAAGTTTATCTTAACACAAAAAAATGTGTATCTAAAAGTACTTTATCATCTAGTCGATGTACGGATCTACGGATGTAATGAATCTCGAAGATTGAAAAGTAAATAGAATCTCAGAGGAATGCACGATCGCACATTCTTTAGAATGCTATACTGCGCATGTTAACGTCGATCTTTTAACGAAAAGTATTTTAAAAGTGACATGAATGATCCAAAGAAAATCTAGTGAATTTTGCAGATTTATAATCACGTAACTATTTTTTAACGATGAATAATTACTTCAAGCCAATTAGATGGGCCTCTTTGTCCAGCATAGTCTTATTTTTATTGGTTGGGGAGTTCTTAGGCGTTAGTTGTAGTGATGATGTCAATGAGTCTGATTTAAAACTTTCGTTGGTGCAGTTAGTAAGTTTTATTTTCAATAGAACAATTTTGCTCTGATTTTATTCTTAAGCAATGAATGGTTTCTCATTAGAAAATTTTCTTGACTTTCCAGTTATTCCGGCACGGTGACCGGAATCCAATAGACCCTTACCCAAACGATCCCTTCAGAAATGAGACGTACTGGCCAGAAGGATACGGTCAGCTCACGAAGGTAAAATATTTTTTAAAATCTATTACTAAATAAATTGAACAAAAATTAATTAGCAATGTGTGTATGTTATATTTGTAGCGTGGGAAAATGCAACACTACTTACTTGGACAATATTTGCGAGATCGATATAAAAATTACCTTTCGGCAGATTATTCTCCGTACGAAATTTTTGTCCAGAGTTCAGATGTGGACAGAGCACTTATGAGTGCGTCTGCAAATCTTGCGGGATTGTATACTCCCGTTGATAACTACAGTATTTGGAATGATAATCTTCTTTGGCAGCCAATTCCAATTCATTCACTTTATAGTCCACTAGATAATGTAAGGATTATTTCAGACCCACAAAAACGGCGACTTTAAAGAGTAATACTTGATGTTTCTCTTGTTTACAATACCAATACTTATTTAATTTTACAGAAACTTCGACTGAATGCGTCTTGTCCACGCTATGAACATCTAAAAAAGGAATTCCGGTCGTCAGATGTAATGCGTGAAATTGACGCGGAGAACAAAGACTTGTACGAAAAGTTAACAAATTTTTCTGGAAGAAAAGTTGATAACCCTCAGCAGGTGGACTATCTATATGACGTATTATATATAGAGGTAAGATAGACTAAATTGTAAAAGAATTACAAAGTCTCCTCTTTATAAGGAGCATATTAAGATTTTCTTCAATCAATATTTTTTTTTACAGAAATTGTACCACCGGAAGATTCCAGATTGGGCGGAGGAAGCCCTACAAGATCCCAGAGTGCTAAATCTTACTGCATTTAGTTTTAAAATGAAAACGTATACCGAAGAAATGAAACGTTTGATGGGTGGCCCGCTCATTAAGGAAATGACAGAGCACATGAGTGAAAGAATCTCTGGAAAGCTCGACAAACGACGCAAACTCTTCATGTATTCTGGCCATGATACAACTGTGGCAGCCATATTAAATTCTCTGGAACTGTATGAAATGATCCCGCCCCCATACGCCTCTTTGATACTAGTGGAACTTTTTCAAAATGAGAATGCAACAAAGCACTATGTCCGAATAGCTTATAAAAATACAACAGGAGATCCATATAATCTCAGTCTACCAGGATGTCAACAACTTTGCCAGTTTGAAGACTTTATAAGAATCGCAAAACCCATCATACCAGATAACTGGAGTGAGGAGTGTTTAAAAGGTGGATTTGTCGAGATTCTCGGTGGCTCTTTCATAGGTTCGGAAAAAAATTGTACTTTTGGAAATCGAACCTGAATCAAAGAACGAAAATAAATAGAAAAAGAAAAAAAACAAATCAATGCTTTTTTTGTTTAAGGTTTACTTTTGGGTGGACTCCTAGTTTTCCTCTTGGTGTTTGCCATTCCAGTCATGCTTTGCATCAGGCACAGAAGGACTGCAGCGGAGCCCCCCAAATACCCTTATCTTCATTTACAGATGGATGATGAAGAGGCGTAAAAGACAAAAATACAACTGTTTCAAACCGATTTGTTAGCAATGCAAACATTTCCTGAGTTTTAATTTTACCTGAGCATAAATATTATTATGATTATTATTGTGCATTTTATAATGCATTTTTCATATCAAAAATGAATTATAGTTCTTAACTATTGTAGTACTTAAATTTTAATGCGTAGCATTTACTGAATTAAGAAGATTTAATTTATAGCACAATCATATCTCATTCTCTCAATTAAATATTTATTTTTTACACAGCTGGTATGTCCAAAAATTATATGTACTTTATTAATACGAAAAATTCTCATAATTAATTTCAAAGGCTGTCAGTTGTTATATGTAGAGATTTAGAGATATGAGATAAAATCACGTTATTTCAAGTAGTTCTTCACAACAAAATTTTTAAACGAGCTTTGGATAGTTTTACTTAGAATTTCTATCTTTGTCCGTGATTATTGATTATGTTAAATATTTGAATTGAAAAAATAATGTGTGCGCCTTGTTTTGATAAAGACAAATTTATGCAATCAATGAAAATAATATTGAGATTATAATTCACATTAGTGCCAAAAAAGGAATTAAATACACAACAATAAAATATTTAAATATATGAAAAAAGTAGAGTATTCAATCGGCTAAATGCTTAATTTTTAAA
>JAHZMX010004081.1:1007-27137 GCA_027743895.1 Seira musarum
AATTTCACGCCCGAAAAATCCAAACTTTTCTAGATTGTGCAGAAGTGACTCATGAAAAAAGTGATGATGTCACCCTCGATAATGCAGTTACAGTTAAAGCCAGGCAGAGATTGTTTTGTAAAAACTTATTGGTATATGTAGTTAGAGTTTATGGCTTCCTAAAAAAAGTTTTAAACTGTTTCCGTCGTCGGATGAAAAAATCTACCGGATTTTATTTTGCTTCGCTAGCATCAAACTATTCGACATTGCAAAACAAAAATGTGCCATACCATTGGTCAATCCATTGCAATGTGGTAAACACATTTTGAATGATGCATCAAAACATGTTTTGGGAGTGAAAAGCATTCTTGCTTTCTCCAAAAAAACCGGTATTGTAGTTCCAGAGATTCAGTGGCTCGTGCGATGGAAGTAACCGAAAGAAAGGAATGCCCAAAGCTGATGTTGAACGATGAAAGTAAAAAGTGGTTTTTGGAGAAACCCCAAAAATCATCCACAAGCCCCAAATGTGTGTATGGCATATGCATATCATGTCAATCACATTTTCATTTTCATGTGTTTTCTCTGCTTCTCCAGCTATTAATGAAATCGTTCTTTGTTGGCGCAACCCTTTTAATTTTTTTGACTTGCCTTGTTCCATTTAGACACACTAACGACTTTCCATTTTATGTCAATGGGGGTTAAATGGAGAAAAGTGAATCTCAAAAGTTAGAGAGTACATTATCTACAAACTGCGTCATCATCAGACACATGGGAGCGTAATTGATGAATCCCTCTTTTCCCGATGAATGTAGTATGTAGTGTAGATATTTTCAACAACGTAACAAAAGATTGCAATCATCGTCAGTGCCCATAATAAAATATTGACGTACGCTCACGCTCTCAAATTCCATGAATATTGCTGAAGGGTTGTTTCTGTTTGAAGACCAATTACTCTGAACGAAAATAAGGAAAACAATTTTTTCTAAATACATTGTACATTACATCATCTCCTCATATTACTGACGACATTGCATTCTGCACAAAAATAGTCTGCTCGTGTACGTGTTTACTTGACGCCAAAAAGGCAGATTAATGTGGCAGAAGCAGAAGGTTACTGACTTGAAACCAGTCTGATTCCTACGAACTCATATGAAAGCAAACATAATGTCAAAATCAAATGGAGAAAAGATCAAAGGACCACTACATTTTTGGCACATCATTAAAGCTTAGAGAAAAGTCTTTTGACATTTATCTTTCAATTAAAGTCTTTTGCTGCTGAGGAATGACTTTGGCAAATGAAATGGAAATACATAGATGATTGCAAGAATGAGTTGTAAAAATAAAAGTCGTTGTATTTTGATCTACAGGGTATGGAGCTACAGCGCCAAAAACCTTACTCGGAAGGCTTTTCGTCATTCCATACGGTTTCTTCGGATGCGCCGGAGGACTTTTATTCTTCAATTTGTTTCTTGAACGAATTATAACTTTTCTCGCTTCAATCATGCGAGCATATCGAATTAGACGACAGAAACGAAGGCCTTTCATCTACGGGACTGGGGGAGAAACTGGGGTGTGGGGTGGAGGTAAAAGCTCTTCCACAAATGCTGTACCTGCAAGTGCTGCTACCGCCGCGGCTGCCGTTGCAAGTCGACGAGGTGCATCACCAGCTCGCTCGTCCACTGGAGAGGGCTCAGTAATTGATGAGCCGGACTGGAAGCCCTCCGTATATTGGGTTATGCTCTGTCTATTCATAATGTCCGCAATCGTGATATTCGGGTCAGCCTACATGTTCCAGAAAATGGAAGGTTGGACATTCTGGGATGGAGTTTACTTTAGTTTCGTGTCTTACGCAACGATTGGGCTGGGTGATTTAGTTAGTCTTCAAGAAAAGTTTTATGGAACATTTGAAATACTTTATAGGTTTTGGGCCTTCGTTGTAATGATATTTGGCTGTTGTTGCATCTACTCTCTCCTCAATGTAACTTCCATTGTGATAAAACAAGTTTTAAATTGGCTTATACAAAAAATCGACTACTGTGAGTGTTGTCGATGTTGTTGCAACTATTATAAGTACTCTGCTGCGACCATGCGACGCAAGTTTAGTACAAAGAAGCGACGAAACACGAGAAGAATGGGAAGAGATTCGACTCACGTAAATCAGATAGCGGTACTCAAAGTCGGTTCTCACGCTCAGTCTGTCAGAACGCTTGAGACTTCAGCCATGGGACAGTGTAACAATGAAGACTTGTCGAGAGATGATGAATCTCCACAAGTAACGCCTCCAAAACGATTTCGTGCTGGCGGCTACGGTGGCCCTAACAGCGGCATGCATTTCGATCTAGATGAGCGACGATATTCTGGAGAAAACATGATCAGTATA
Source organism: Seira musarum (assembly GCA_027743895.1). Lineage (NCBI taxonomy): Eukaryota > Metazoa > Arthropoda > Collembola > Entomobryomorpha > Entomobryidae > Seira > Seira musarum. Next base: position 3,367 of record JAHZMX010004081.1, read on the forward strand.
CGGGGCGAATTGAGCAACAAAGTCTCTTTGGCTGTCATGCAAAAAAGACTTTATGAAACTGCTCAGGTAATTCAACACTTCTAAGTATTCTATTCAAATGAATTCTATTAATCTACTTTTCTTTTCTTTTACGGAATTCGTAAATAATTGAAATTTTCATTTGCAGATGAGTCGTAATATGGGGTCATATGACACAAGCTTCTCAGCAACATCAGTAGGACCATTAGCCATAGTCACTGAAAAACTTGGAGACAACCATGGATAACTGGAAATAGGAGAAGTGAGAGCATCGATTTCAATTCTGATGATCAGCATGTCGCATCATCGTGCGTGACTTCGGCCTATATGCTAATGCTGTTGTCCAAATTCCAAATATTAATCCAGACTAGTCAAGTCAGTATGCCAATACCAAGAATAATGTGTGATGTACTTCTTCCTCTAACTTACAAATGGAAATGTTAACATTTTTCGCGAGCAACAACTGTTTCCACTTCTAAATATACGCTTTAGTTTCCATTTAATACGAATTTGCTATAACAAGGTTACAAAACAAATATACTTACATACGTGTACCTCAAATACTAAACTTATTTCGTGGAAGCAACAATGTTCCTGTTCCAGAAAAAAGAAATTCTCAAAACAGTTTACCTTTTACCTTCTTAGTCCCATCGTTGCTTTCCCCAGTCACATCTCATTTCCGTCAGTTTGACTGAAGGCAGTTTTCGTCGGAAGTTGAAAGAAGACTGAGATGCTGTAAGGAATAAAAGAATTCTGTCTGTAACCTTTTAAAGCCACCCTTGCCGTGAATACTTTACACGTATTTCTTAAACCGTTGAACAATTTATAGAGGAAATTTAGTTCGTTACAGGCTTGAATTGAAGAAAACAAAATCTGATAATTTGGCACCCCGAGCAAAAAATTATATAAATAATGTTTTTAACGTACTTATAAAAAAGCTGTTACTGTTACATCATTTTGACAGATGTGCATATGTACATCTAACAATGATAAAGGACATGTAATGTAGTTAGTGTGATATATGGTAAACTTGTACATAACTCACACAACGAAGTTTTAATGTATATGACTTCAACTTATTACTGAATAGTGACAGGATTCGTCAAATTAATTTGTAAAAATTACGAAAGTTCCGTCATTCCAAATTGCAACCAGAGGCTATAATATAATTGTAACAGTCATTTTGATTAACAGAATTGCTGAATGTTAGGTAGGAAGGTAAGTTTAAAGGAAATGTCTCTTGATGACAGAACACCCAGAAGGATTGTTTTAATTTAATGTATTTTAGATCGATCAATTTATAAAATCCCTTGTGGAATCCCATGTAGTGTAACTACAAGAGCAAGAAAGTATAGTTATAGGTGTTCGTTATATAGTGGAGCAAGTTTAAATATGAATGCAAAAGTCCCTATGTGTTATCAAAATTAAATGAAACAGAATCTCGATCGGTCTATAGTAATCAGTAAGACATATTTTTGTGATGAACCACGTAATTTAATTTAAGTATAATTTGAAATAATGACTTTAAAAAACTATTGCACCAATGAATGCAAATATTTAATTATTAAAACAAAAAAAACAGTATTTATTATAAAATACTCGCAGCAAACATTACAATAAAACAATAATATATATTTACTTTCATTTCTCGATATTTTATACCGCTATACACCATACCGAGTTCGACTAAATTAAATAAGTTTAAAAGTAATCGTAATTTTTATCACGACACAGGTTTTCCATTTCTACGTAATAAGATTAAACTTTTCAATACTTATAAAATAGAGGAGAACATTCCTCATAAATAATCCACTACACTATGTTCACAGACAAATGACAAATGATAATTACAAATGATAATCAGCAGATTTCAAAATGATCACGATTTGATCAATTTTTTAAAATCAACAAATGATAGGATTTGCCTTTAGCATTTTAGATGGTTAGGCATAATTTTCATAAACATGATTCGTTCATTTTCATAGACGTTGTTGGTTCAGATGAAAGCATTGGGTGGCCATGGCCATACCCATTCTCCACACCTATTATTGCTCTTCCGTCGCTGCTGTCGGTCATTGTTAACGAACTAGCAGTTGAGCAATGACTTCTAGTATTACTTGATGATCGAAATTTGAAAAGGCCATTTTGATACGCATTAGTAGAAGTACATGGAGCAGAGGGCACCGCTGATTGATAGTCGAAATAAGTCTGCATTAAAGGAACACCTGAGGAACTTGCTAAACTAGTAGATTTGAAGTCCGTTTCTGCACGTACATTGTTATTAGGCTGCAATCCTTCTTTATTCATACCAATCTATAAAAGACGACACAAGAAACAGATTAGTTACTGACAAGTCCAAAATGAATCGAATGATTGCGATTGCGAAAGAGTGTTTTCGCCCAGGGAAATAGACTTGGTTTTGGCAGCACCATCCATACCTTGGAGGAGTCCCGCTGTTCCGGATTCCTTACTACACACTCTGACGTTCCTTTCATCATGCAGCTCATACTGCTAGCATCTTCAAAGCAAAAATTTTGGGCCAGGTAAAACGCTTGCATCTTTGCAAGTTCAATGTCGAACAACGCTCGTAATTTGTCGATTTCAATCGTTAATCTATCCTGGTAAGTCCGTGTCAAATCCGATCTAAACTTCTCCTGCAATTACGAAAACAAATAACTTAATTTTTGGAACTAGTAAAAAATGTGGTCCCATTATCATTCAGTAAATTCAAAACTATGATAACCTTTTCGCGGAGTTCGACATCATGAAGGGTTGTCATCTTTGCCAGCTCCAAACGTTTTGTAGCGAGTTCATTTTCAACTACCTTTAGAGCACTTTTCAAATCTATTTCCTTCTTTGTTGCATCAGCTAACCGCACATTTAGATGATCAATCTCTTGCTTCAATCGTAACACTTTCTTGCTCTAAAATGATTAAACGTTTTGTTTGATATATGCTTCCAAATTCTATAAATTAACATAAATATAAGTGTCTTCTAGTTCTACTTACCGAAACCACTCTTGACTCCAATAATTTATCACGGGTTTCGCGCAACGCTCGTTTCATCTTTTCAAATTTTTCTTTTGATTCCGCTTCATAAAATTTCTTGGAAGAGTCTGAAGAGTCATAGGAGCTGTTACACGATTCTTTTTTCTTATCATCCTCTGCTGGTGATCTCGATCCTTTTGAGACAGTAGAAGTTTGTTTTTCTTGACAACGATCATCATGATATGAATATTGTAGATAGTGTGAACGCTGATGTGGGATTGGTTGTCCATTCACTCCAGCCTTTTTCTTAGTTTTGCTGTCCTCGGCACAAATGCTTGTACTCCGCTTTTCCACACCACCTCGTTTCTCTTCCTTCTTTGTTTCCTTTCTAGATTTTGCGCTTGAATTTTCACAGCGATCCCCGTTTGAAGATGGTCCAGGTTTCGGTGAAACGTCATAATTGTCACTGGATTTTCTTTCCAATTTCACCTTCTTCACAGGTTTTTCATCCTCAGGGTTTTCATCTTCGTCTGAGTATATTTCTCCTGGTTCACGCTTCACGAATTGTTTACAATGTTTTTTCCACAAAAGACTTTCGCGGAAGTCAGAGACATTGTCTTCGTTCTCGTCACTATTTTCAGTAATGTCTTCGTATGAAAGATTGTGCGACGAAGTCTTCGAATTCGGGGAAAAATCTGTCTTCAGGTGTAATAACCTCTTGTTAACCGCATATTTTGATCCAGATCCAGATCCCTTCTTATCAAGGGTTACACGACTTTCAGCATCAGCATTGTTATCCTTTCCCCGTCCTTTCCCACTGGACTTTGTAGAACTGGAAGTAGTAGTTGAAGCGCTAAGATTCTCAGGGCTGAACCGTCCTTCCACTAAACGATCACGATTTTGATTTCCGTCGTTTTCAAAGAGCTCCTGTTGCTGCTGCTGCTGAGCAATGAAGTCTTTGACGTCTTTTTGGATCTCAATACTGTCAGAATTCATGTCGAAATTCCTCCTGAAAGAGTTGAAATTACTATAGTTCGGGTTGAATCTTCCACGGGACTGCTTTTTGTGCGTTTGACACTGCCAATAACCTCCACCCAAAGGCTTGAACTTGCCACCTTGGATTTTCACGAATCGGCCCTGATTTTGATTGCCTTGAGGATGTTTATCTGCAAAATAGAGGGGAATACGTGTGCTTTCATTTCATTTTGTAATATTTTTGCCATTCAAATATATGTATATATGCATATATTTGTAATTACAGTTTCTTGGAACGTAGCCTTCGCTCCGGAAGTTGCTCGTTTGTTGTTGACGAAATGGTCTTCCGTACTTATAGTGATTGAACTGAAAATTCCCCGTGGTTTCACCAAGCCCATTAGTGGTGCCGGATAACTCGCAACATCGACCGTTCTCAAGATCGCCGTACCGGACACTTCTTTCCACGTTCCCGTTAGTAAAAACAATTCGCGTTGTCGTGCCCCTTGAATCCACCGCCGATGACTGTCCGTTTAAAAACTGGACGTTAGCGTTTGAATGCACTGCGATTAAATCAAAGGATCGTCATTAGTTATAATGTCAAAATATACATTCAAAATAATAAATGAAACTGAAATTCATATCATGCAGATAGGATATGCTTGCTATCAAACAGTGTCAAATCAAAACTAAACAATGTTGGTTTCAGATTTTAAAATAAGTTTAGAATAGGTAAAATGTTGCCAAACTGTTAATGTCGTCGTTCGAAGAGCCACCACGAAACTGATTTTGTTGGGAACGCTGCTGGTAATGATTCCCTTGCATATTATTCATCGTCAAAAAATGAGCCAATGAATTATCCCGAATGTGTTTTCCTTTCAGTTCATTCAACCTTAGTAAGGTCGCGATTCATTAACATATTAGCAGAAACTATCTCTGATTCCAGAAAACTTTTATATGTAGTTTATGTGGCTCAGTCACTACTTCTATAACGTTTGTTCAGGAACCAAACACACAACTCAGGACTGATATTGAAAAAATGAAAATTTCCGATTATTTGCTCTGAAGAAGAAATATTTGCAAAATAAAGCAAAGACTATTAATATTCTTCGGAACTCAAAAACAAACGAAGTTACAAACACCTCGACCCGACCCGACCCGAATCACAAACACTCTAAAACGGTTATAGGTTATATAAATAAGCCTTATATATCACAGCCACTACTACTACCGTCGATGTTTAATTTAATTCGGATTTATCTTATTAAAAATCTAAGAATAATTACAATTTCAACTGAAGAAGATGAACGCAATGTTTGAAACTTTGGCAACGAAAGCTCCCGATGACTCCGGTGAGAGGTAATGCACTATGCAGATATGTAAATGCCACGCAGAAGAAGTCTATGAAAATTGAGGTTCATGTATGAACTGGTTTTATGAAACCTAACACCCGGCCTAAGTAACTACTTGCTCCAATTTTAGGTGTAGGCAAGTTCAGAAAAGGTTCACCAAATATTTTCAAAGAGGAAAGAAAAAACGAAACGTTATGAATGTACCTGAACTTAAAATGCTGGTGATATATAAAAGGATGACAGTAATTTGCGTTTTATTATACAACCAAAATGTTGTCTACGATTAACTTTTACATAATTACTGATAGTAAGAGTAGAAAATGAACGTTGTAAAAAATTATTTGCAATTTGCTCACGTGACGCACCGAAATCGTGTCACAATATTGTGTTGAATAGCTTTATTGCCTTCATTAGTTTAATGTCATTCGCGGAATCGTTTATTAGTCATTGTCATTAAAACTTAGAATTAGAACAAAGAATAAAAGAGTTTTAAATTTTATCAGGTTAAAACATGAAAAAACAGGAGCATGTAAAACGTCATAAAAGTATGAATAGGCAGGAATATTATTATAAACACACACTTATCAAGTCTGTTCGTGTTGTAAAATTCTTAGAACTAACAGAAGTCATATTCATGTATGTATTTGTACTTTCCTAAAGTAGTATTTAAATTAAAAACAGAAATTGAAAAGGCACACTGAGTATCTCATGCTTACTTCATCCTATACAACATTTTTCTTTGAAGGCGATACTGAAGTTCTCCACGTTGGATCATTGTAGAAACTACTCTGTTGATGGATCTCTCATCATATTTCTAGAATAAAAACAATTTGTTGTAAGCAAATGCACATAATTTTTATTTCAAAAGCAATTTGGCTTTAAAGGACAACTTCTTACTTGACGAATAAAGTCCTGGACAATCGTGTGAACGGAGACCTGGGTACCAATTGCCATTCTCCTTTTGATTTGCGTCTCAATACGCGAAAGGTAATCGTGATCTTCTTGTGTAGTAAACCCCTCGATTCCTTCAATTTGAATACGAAAATATTTTACATGAAAATAGTTGAAGACTTACAAATAAATATGCAAATGTATTTTAATATAATAAAGGCAGTTAGCATGTAGTTTTTTAACAATGCTTAACGAACCTGCCAAATTTCCAGTCGCGGCTGCCTCTAATGTGGAAACCTGAAATAGTCGTAAAGCTTCGTCCACATGAGCTTCAGTTGCAAATGGTTTAAGTTGCATCTTCGCCAGAGATTCTGCTACCCTCACAATTGCTTCCAATTGCCTTAAAATTTAAAAAGGAAATACAAAATGACAATACAATACATTGTGCCTCAAAAGAAAGAAAGCGAGTTTTGAATGCATATTATTTCTTAACAGTTAATTGTTGTAATAAACGTCCATACCTAACAGTAATTGGGATAGGATTCCGTTTCTCTGCCTCCTCTTCGGCTTCCCTATTACCACTTCTCATAATAACGTATTTGTTTTTTAATTTGTCACCGGCTTGTTGATTCAGTCGTGGTCCGCAAGTTCTGTAATATCATATTATAATTTCAAAAGATATTTACAACGTTGTTTAAGACTGAAGAGTAAAAAAATGACAAATAAACTTCATAAATATATAAATATCACAACTAACGCTTTGCAGTATGCGATGTACTTCTTCAAAAACTGAAGAGAGAGTTCTCCTTCTTTTTCAGGCAACTCGTTGAATCGGGCAGCGTTCATGTGAACTTTCATGACATGAGCAGCCATGATCTAAATTTAAAAAAAAAAAAACAATAAGAAATTATCAAATAGAAATACTTTACGCAACCAGATTTTTTTTGTAGTTGATTGCGTTAGTTCAGATGGCCCCTGGGCACTTTCATGGCATCACTGGGGAAGACTAGTAGACTTTCTACATTCATTCCCCTTTGTCTTTTTCAGTGCCACTCATCATAACAAAAACGACCCGTTTATCGTATTAAATAATATTGGAAAATATAGAAGCATTAGATTAAACCCACCTTGTCCCTGTCTTCGCTGTGTTCGTCTTTCACGATGAAAATCATATCAAACCGAGACAAAATAGTAGGCATGAAGTCGATATTTTCATCTCCTTTAGTGTCATCCCACCTACCAAAGATTGAATTTGCAGCAGCTAAAACTGCACATCGAGAATTAAGCGTTGTGGTTATCCCAGCCTAGAGCATAACATACAATTTGATCGATTGACGTTTGACTTTATAGAGGTTATCCATTTTTATTAACGATTTTTTAAATACAAGTCGAATCATAACCAACCTTCCAATTTTGTCCAACATTGTAGTTCGTTTTTAGTTGATCTCTGAAAAAATTTGTACATTCGCAATTTTTGTCTGTGTTCTAATCCAATTTATTGTCAGTATTTATTAGTATAATAATTGTTAATTCTAATTACCTGTATTTATACCCAAATCGACCTTCCTTATATTCACGAAGGAAATCTTTCAAAGTCTTCTTGTATCTTTGATGATCAATCTCTCCGTTCTCCAGTGCCTGCTCGTCGTCATTATCGCGGCTAGCCGAAACAAAAACTTCAGCTTGATCAAAGCCAGACATCCTATTTAATCAAGATATCAAACATTAAAGACAGTCTTATTATTTTCCATAATTTAAACCGCATAACAATATTTTGTAAGTACACATATTATGATGAAGACTACAGGCAACATATTCAAATTAACAAACAATGAGTGAATCAAAGTTTACGGGCTAAGATTATTTAATAAATAAAAACTCTATGAATTCACCTTTTCGATAAAAATTGGTGTTGTACCAAGTACACAAGATATGTATCTAAAATAAAGTAAAGGTTTGCTGATTTCAGTTCAATTTAATTATGAAATACTGGACTAGGTTTCTTTCGGATGGTTACAGGTTTTTTTAGTTGAGGAGGAAGAGGAGGGTTACCTTATGAGATGAGACTAATAAACGATTAACGTTATTTCTAGAAGAATTATTAAGTATTTATAAACGTAATGACTTTACTGACACATAGAAAATTCAGACATAAAGTGACAGATCAGAGAGGACCATCGACCATAATTAGGGTTATGGATTGAAGCAACTATATTTTTTGTAGGGGTTGAGAAGGCTATGTCACCCTACAAAAGAAAAGAGGCAAAACGCTTTTTTTGGCGCTCTTGCATTTGCTCTCTTTGTTCACCAACATGTAGCGGCATGAAATGTCTCATGCCAGGCCAATACATAAACTCAATGAAATGTCTCACCCGGCCAGGCCAGACATTTCATCCCAACTCATAAAGTCATAATGGCATAAAGCTGAAGTCATAATGACTTGTCCTAAAGTCATAATAATGAATTTTGAATGTACTATATAAAAATAATCATTTAGTTACGTTACAGCAGCAGTAGCAATAATGTGTGCATTTTTAGCCAAAATCACAAGTATGCCAATACTCTTTTATTAATGCTTCTTACATGACCGTGATTATGATTTTACACATAATTTAAAATGTTTAAATAAAAATACTAAAGTCCAACTACAATGTATGCAGGTTAAAAATGAGAATGAGAAGCAGCAGGGAAAATAGTTATAAAGCATGTAAATGCTGTTAGAATTTGTGGACTTGTGTGCTGTTAGATTGCAGAGAAGTGAACGCTGGAAGGGTCTACAGTCCAAAAGCAGCAGAGGGCAGATAATGTATCTATCTTTCTTTGTTAGTCCCTCAAATAGGTAAAAGTCTCAAATAATAATAATAGTGATGATGATGCTATATGTATGCAGCTAAATAATTATCAAACAGGTGAGAAATGAGTTATCCAGCAATTATTTTATTCTTAATGAATTTTGGAATTCCAAAATCTTATTTTAATCAGAACTCCACATACAATGTGACAGGATATTATATTATGTGCTCTTTCTATGCTTATGCAAAAAAATTAAAACTTTGCAAATATTAATGCGCTAGTTTATTCTGACTCATTGTATATTTAAGTAGATTCATATTTTTATGTGTAGATTCTAATTTTTCTTGAAGCCTTCGTTCAACCAAGTCCCTCTCTGAGTGCAGCTTCGTTTTAAGTTGTTTGAAAAAGTCTTGCTCCGTAGTGCTTATCTGTCGCCGCGGTGCCTCTCCTTTAATATTCCATGAGGAATACATACGAATTAAGGACATGTAAATATTTGTTTTATTTCATGCATTGCATTTAATTTAAAACTGTAAACCGACCTTCAAACAATTTTTTACGAACAACAGGAATAGGCGGACTTGATTTTCTAGTAGGTTGATTGTCATCCCCATCTGCCGAAAGATCATCCATTTGATCATTATTAGAAAAATTTTGCGAGTCATCGGCTTAAAATTCGAAGAATGTATTTTAATTTAATTTAGCAGATTAGACATTTAGGAAATAGTAATCAAGAACAAATATTTATGTAAATCTCATACCAAAAGCATTATAATATGGATCACCCATTTCTGTGGGCTCGTCGTAATCAGTCATGCTGGGCCCGAAGTGAGCTAATTTTTCTGCTAATGCACTTGATCTGGAACGAGGGCCACGTTCGATTTCTTGTCGAGAGATTGTAAACGCCTCGTTTCTTCTTCGCTGCTTCTGCCACATCAAATTAATTTAAGTGAAATGTGAAGTGACAATTTTGAAAGGCTTGTCAATCCCGACACGTACTTAAGTCACTCATTTCCAAATTAAGTAAGTTAATAATGTCATACGAATACGAATCTAATAATCAATTGAATATTTAATAGCCAATGCTCCTGTTATTTCCAAATGTGAATGCTGTTATTGCTTAAGATAGTGAACAGTAGAGTTTGTGGTTGTGGCTTTGCTAATCCTCTTTTCATTTAATGTATTTAACGAAGTATAAATTAAATTCAAAGGTCTACATGGAAAAGGAGTTGTGTTGTATCGTAATGTTTTCTTTTCTAATAGTGTTGTGTACTGCATACCTAATATCTGTACTAATAAAATTAGACGGTTCGACGACCCCAGGAAAAAAATTAGAAACCAATTTGTTAGGAAAACCATGAATAAAAAAACAGACCGAAAAACGAGAGTTTATACTGCATTTGCCAACTCACATAAAAAAGTTTTGCTTATTGGAAACAAACCTCAATTTTATTTCTTCGGTTATATCGTCCCTCCAATTCAGCCCTTTGCATTTGTTCCATCTCCATTCGTCTGCGCTCTCTCTCATGAAATTCTCTAATTTTCCTTTCCATCCGCTCATCTTCTTCTTTCTCTCGAGCGACTCGCTCTGCTTTCCGCTTTCTATCCTCTACTATCTGCTTACATAACTCGACTTTATAAACTGCCGTTTTCAATGCGGGGTCAGGAAGTTCGTCGGAGGTCTAATAAGGATACAGGAAAAGTCGCTCTTATAAAATGTCTTTTGACATGCTTATATTTGTCTATTAGAAATTGTAAGTTTTTATATGGTTGATAATGAAATAAAAACGGTTTGAGACGGTGGTTGGGGTGACTCAAGACGATACTTTCTACTTCCAAATACTTGTCCAGCGTTCTTTTTTTTTTGCAAAAAACACTAACACTAATTTTATACCTGCCAAATTCGTTGAGGTTTAGTCGTTTGCTCTTTTAACGCCTCAAACTCTTCATCAACATCCTCTTTATCTTCATCGGGGTCAAGCCTAGGATTTCTCTGTGGGGTAGATTTTGCCTGTTCTTGTTGCATAAGATGTTGGGGAAAGTTCTTTACTTGCTGATAATTGTCTTCCATTACCTGTCTGGGATAAGCCGGCTGCTGCTGTTGCTGCATTTGTTGTTGTTGCTGTTGAACCTGTCCCTGGTAATTTTGGGATTGTGGCATTTGTCCAGGATAATTTTGGGGTTGTGGCATTTGTCCAGGATAATTTTGGGGTTGCATCTGCCCAGCGTAGTTTTGATATGGTATCTGTGCTGGGTAGTTTTGATATCCCATTTGACCATAATAATTCTGGAGAGGCATTTGTCCAGGATAGTTTTGGCGGGGCAGCTGAGCTTGAGCTGCATAATTTTGATATGCCATCTGGCCTGGATAATTGTAAGGGACTTGGCCTGGGTATGTGGGATATGTCATTTGTACTGGATAATTTTGACGCGCTGTCTGTCCTTGATAATTTTGGGGAGGTCCTGCTACTGGTCTAGGAGGATTCGGAGTTGGTTGTGGAGTTGGATTTCCCTGAACTTGACTACGCTCTCTAAAATTCAAATTGTGCAATTGGTTACTCGAATATACAATGCAAATTAAACTTTAAAATTTGAAAAAGTACTTTTCCAAGTATACCTTTTGATAACGTCCCATGGAGGCTTACCACGCTTATTCTTTGAAATTCCCTCTGGGTTGGTTAAAGTCGATTTAAGCTTTGGAAACGCCGTCCGCACTGTTCCAACTCTATTTAACAAAAAGTATTATTCCTTTTCTTTAAATATTAGTAATTGTAAAGATAAGAAAAATGAAATGGGGTTTACTTTTTCTTAAATCCAGGTAGGCACGTTATCATATCAGATTTTGAGAGCGAGTCAATCAGAATATCTTTTTTTCTATTTCTATCCATTCCAATTTCCTCTATCTTAAGATGTCTCATCGCAGGATGGATGCCTGGCGAGTTTGCGTCTTCTGGACTGTATCGTTTCATAATTTATGAAAAACGGAAAAGAAAACCAATCATAATTATTTTTAATTGTTCAGACTCAGACATATCTTTTAGTTTTATTCATCGGCTAAGACTTCCATAGAACGCAAAGGTGCCAATTTAAAGGAAAAGCAAGTAAATAATTGACTGAACCACCTCTAAACTTTGAAAATTGAAACTTTTTTCTAACGACGCAATACGTACTGCCACTTCCTTAATTTGCATCCACATAAAAACGATGGATAAATCTATAAATGTTTATAACGCAAGACTAGTAACGGAAACTCACTCTGAAACTTATTATACATACTTCGCTTTTCAGCAAATATTATCCAAACTGCCAAGTGCCAAACCCAGATTTTCCCTCGGCCGAATTCATTCACAGTTTTGGAATCACGCTTTTGTGAGCCCGGGCTCCACCTGAAGACTGATTTGTTTCCCAACTTTGACGCTGATTGATATTGTACTTGTATGTAAAGTTTGGTCTTGCACTTTAATTAAATTTAATATGTGTACCCTTTCATTAGTCTCAGAGTTGACTACTGAATGAGGACAGGTAAGTATGCTTGTATATTTCAATCCTAATGTGAATTATCCTTTTATTATTTCGTAATTACTGGAAAAGGAGAATCTGGACAAAGACCCGTCCTTTCTTCATTTATATTCTTCTACAAATAAGTTATAATTTGAATACACAATATGTACGTCATGTGCTACATATATATATTCAACATCATTGAATTCAATGTCTTTCTCAATGAAACTAAAGAAAAATCCATATCACGATTTTAATATTTAATGAAAAATGAAACAAAACTGCGAAGCTGGGCTGGAACTCAGGGAAAGCACTTGAACAGTGAACAGTCTATATAGCCAACATGTAACAATTTGAGGACTCTGCGTGTTCCCAACATTGCGAAAGTGAACAATGCGATGAAAAGAGAGTCATGTCAAACAATGAAGCCTGGCAAGATGGTATATACGGGTTTTATGACTTTCTGTCAGTCAAGTCAGGTAGTCATCATTTTCAAGATAAATTAATCCTATTCTGTCAAGGGAATCAAATGACGTACATACAATGCTTTTGCTTTTACTAAATCACATACCTAAGTATATATCTACATGAACCACATACTCTGCATTCATAAAATTGTTATGCATTATAATTATAGCTTGGAAATTGATATAGTATTAACAATTCTTTTTACCAAGTGAAACAAGCCTTTTGTCAGGTTAAAACAGAGTGAATCAAAACACGAACATGTTTTAGTTTTTTTTACCTTTTCTTATAACCAGGAAGGCATGTGATCATATCAGATTTGGAGAGTGAGTCAATAAGAATATCTTTTTTCCTACTGCCATCCATTCCAGGGTTTTTTAGTCGTAAAGTTTCAGATCTGTCATCAGGTTGATTAGCGTAATTTAAATTATTACTCGGTACGTTTTGGGGAGAAGGACAACAGTAATACTGGGGAAGGGTTAGTAATGCTTGCTGAGAACGTGGGGATTCCATCTTGTTGAACTTTACAAACTTCAAAAACAATTATTACTTGTAGTAAGATTCCTATGTGGAATAAAGGTCTTTTATTTGACGCGTTTCGGGAAGGCCCAAATCAAACAAACATAATATAATTGGAATAAAAATCAAAGCAAATAAGATATTTCATCCATGGGAATATATGTAAATAAGAAGGGTTCTTAAAACAAGCTCCCAATGCAAATTGCTCAATCACTTATCCACACAATTGGTTTGGTTCGTTGGTTGTAGAAGGTCTCGTCGGATGCCGATCCGAGCCATCGTATCATGAACTTTCTGACGTACATCCGTGGCTGGATCTCTTTCTCGTGCTAAGAACCACACGATTTCTAAGGAAGTCCATTCAGCATCAGCATTTCAGAATTTTAACTTACATATTTAGAAACGTTAAATATAGTCATGTTTTTTTACGAAAGTTCATGATGATGTAATCACTGCATGACCAAACTATTGAATAGTTCTTATAATCTGTGTCTAGGACCCAGTATGGTGCTTCTCCTGCGACTGAAAAGGAACAAAGTAGATGCATTTATATATTTAGTTCCTTTCATTTTTAATATTCCTTCTTTTATGAAATGAAAATCAATTTATTATTACAAATATGAACATACAAGGCACTGTGGGAAACCTCACACCAAGTTTTCCAGATCCATTAGGGTCCGTCTGGCGTGCAGTGCCTTCTATTCTTCTTACTTCTCCGGTTCTGTCGATCAAGTGTCAAAAATATTTTATCATAGAATAGGACTGTATTTTCAAAAATTTTGGTTCTTCCAAGTTCTGTTATTCTGACATACTTCTGCTGTATTTGGCTATTCTCCACTTTAACTGTTCTATTCCTAAGGTCTGAGTATTCTGCTTTAATACAGGTTCCCCCCATCTCAAATACAGCAAAATACTTCTCTATCTCGTACCACCTTCCGAGGTACTATAGAAAGCGTTTAAATAGAGACAGACCGGTTTAAGGTACTTCATTTGTATAAGGAAAGCATTTTTTAATTACTTACAGCAGCCACATCAAACTTTTCGATAGCTTGTCTACCCGGACATCTTCCTAGAAATGGTACTTGCGCTTGTGTGCATATCACCCCAAATTCTACCATTACCACTATTAGCACACATGCTTTAGAAGCTACACAATGCATTTTGTACTTTTTTAAAGGAAAGGAACAGTCGCTTGGGAAAATACTCAAACTCTAAGCACGTCAAAACTCTGAGCACAACTGCCGGAAAATAGGCAAGTGAATCACTTCCAGTTTCATTCTGCTCCCAGCATTTATTTCAGAGCGTTCCTGCCAATTACTACTCATTTTGCCGTAAAATTGGTCAATATGATATCATTAATTACCATCGCCGCTTACATAGCTTTATCCATCCAGTATTACCTGGCTGACGCTAAATTAATGAGCATGCAAACACACACATACTCATGAAGATAATTATTTAATCCTTCCACTGGAAAACATAGTAAAACCTAACTTCATTTCTTTGCAGATAAAGTTACCGAAAAGGCTCAACAAGAAGGAACAGGAAGATCGTACAAAATATGTTTACCCAGGATTACAATGCAAAATAGTGCAAACCATTCCAGAAGCATTGTAGGGCAAATAGATTTTTTGTAAAAGCTAAAGATATGAGTGCGTGACATAGACATTCAAAACGATGATTCATCATTCTTACATCAGCAACTACAAAGACAACGTAAAGGTTAACCATAGTCGTTTTAAGCACTTGAAATTTTACATGACTTTGTTCTAATGATTAGGTTACTGAAAACGAAATCATGCACATGTGGGGAAGAATGGATTTTTGTATAAACAGTGGCTCCCAAACATCATATTGTCTAGTCATTCCATTAAGGAGTTGTATTTCATGCAGAATGTAGAGATTGAAATGCAATTTACCAACGTGAAATAATGGGAAGCTAGAGATGCCACATGGACGTAGTAAAAATGTGATGCAAAGCACATCCATCTTCCAAGTATTTTTTAGCGTTTTTGCTCGTTATGCAATCCTTCCTTCCCCCTGAGTTCCCATGCTTCTTGTAAACTTTGTAGCCCTTCTCGTATATACTATTTTACTTGCTGCCTACCTACCTACCTAACGCGTTCCGTAACTTGCGATAGTTTTTTTTGCTTGCACAGCAATTGCCATTTGCTATGCCCTACAAGTACGATTTGCATACATAGACTATTTTTTGTACAATCTCGGACTAACACGCCTCAGTGGAATTCAATGGAATTATCCATCATCATACCAGTTCTTCCCGATGTTTTCTGCTGTCGGATCCATTCTTTTGAACAAAAAAACATAATACATTTTAGTAGATATGGAAGAGGATAATAAAAGGAATATATAGTACATTTGATGATACCCAAAGGTTGGAAGCTTGCTTGCAAGGCAAACTTTTATTTTCTTCTATGCTTGTCGTGAGCTCGGTTGATGAGAGCTAATTTACTCGGATTTCTGACTCATAACTACGCAAAATTGGTCAGAGAGCGTGAGGATGCGATGGGAATGCAAATGAACCTCTGATGCTATGAATTTTCGTTTCCTTTTCTTCTTCCTTTAATTGCATGCCTTATAATTTATTACATTGGTTTGATATGATGATGCTCAATGAAACTAAAAGAGCATGAAAAATCATTCTCGTTCATCCCCTCTGGGCTCAAAAATATATGTTCTTCCATCATGTATTTTTCTCTTTTATCTAAAATACATAAGGTAGAACTTAGTGTGTTACTACCGGCAGTTAAACTTTATCCGACTATAAAATTAAGGACACAATAACGAGCCCCAGAATGAGGAAAGTGGGGTAAGGTTGATGACTGGCATAATGTTTATTTATTTATCAATGTAGGTGTTACTCAAGCCATTTGCGTTGCATGTGAGCTTTGAACTGATCCTTTGTTAATTTTATCCTTGTAAACGGCTTTATGTTCTTAGCTCTCATCTTTCCAGGATATTATAATTTGTTTTAAAAAACAATGTGTTTCTTTAGATTAAAATGGTAGTTTTCTCTACGTGAAGGTTTATTTAGCCTGATCATAGGCAATATTTCTGTCGCTCTATATTTTCGTTCCACTCACAGTTTCCCATCATAATCAGGTCAATTCAATCGATATTTTGAAAGATATCGTTTAGAGTTATACTTACTTCGGAATGACATTAATGCAGTAAAAAATCAGCCACCAAAATAAGTATGATGACACCGACGGGATCTGGATGAATAAATTCAGTTTTATGATTGTAAGTCAAAGTAGATTATAATAAAACAGCTCCCCCGATAATCCCATATTATTTTATTAGTAGTAACAGAGAAAATTAAAATATTGTCAATGTCAGTGGAGAAAAATTCCCATGAATATGTTGGAGTGATTTCATTCGATTTTTTCCAATGAAATTGAGAATAAAATTTTCATCGTATTGGAATCGAAACAAATGACATGCCATTATTTTTATGCATGCATGTGTACACATACCAAAAGGAATTTCACACATGTGGTTCATTTGTGCAGATGAAGAGTGCTAAATGTGAAGAGATGGAAAGAGACATTTGTTTACACAACATCCCAATTGACTGACTACTGTTACTTGTTACTGTCTCTTACAACTCCATCCATATTTCCTTGTTCGAAAACATCCTCATAATGAGGATGATCAGGATCAAAAGTCAAGTGTAACCGAAAATAGCTAAACACTGCACAGTTGGGAGAGCAGCAAGTGAACGGTTCATGTGTGCGAAAAAATGCAGGAAAATTCTAGCTGACTGACAAGACCGAGTACTAATAAGTACTGGAATTCTCGCAAAAAATATACTAGCTAGCGCGTTCATAGTTCTGCTGGTTCAACATCCAAGCATTCTTTCAAACCTTTTTTTTTCTTGAGAGTTCATCGTATTATAACTTTTTATCTCATGGAAATAGCTATAAATGCTTCACGAATCCTTTACTCATTACTTGTAAGCACACTCATTTCACCAAAATCAAGTTATTTCGAAGAGAACCATGAAAGGTTACCCCTGGTCCTGATCGTCTGGTTCTTTCCTGAGTTGTGTGG
The DNA here is from genome assembly GCA_027743895.1 of Seira musarum. Lineage (NCBI taxonomy): Eukaryota > Metazoa > Arthropoda > Collembola > Entomobryomorpha > Entomobryidae > Seira > Seira musarum. The sequence goes on from JAHZMX010004081.1 coordinate 20,939, forward strand.
TTGTCGCGACACTTTTTTCCTACTCTGCTGGAGAAGGAAAGACTACTAATACTGATTTACACGAGTATGTAATGCCATAATATATGTATTTGCACTCTAGCATCGCAGAAGTATGTATTTCATCATTTCATTCCTCATCTTTTCTAAAGCTGATATAAACTAATGCGTGCATTTCAGAGAGCGTTATGCACCTGATGGCATATTGTTTGGGAATGAGAAACGCACTCTCATCATCTTCCCATCACAGACCACAAACGATGTTGTTAATCAAATCTTTAGAACGCCATTTTTGCAAAGAAACCTTCGAGACTTTTCTATGCATATATATTGTGTATGTAAAGCCTTTGCTTCCGGCTTTATTGAATTCCTCTGCTTCTTTCCAGAAAAATGTTTGCTCTGATGTTCATTACATAATGTATATTCACTATACACAAGAAAAAAAAATGTGAAACCATAAAACTTTCAGTTGTATTAGAAGCTGTAGAGAATTTTAACGTACATGCTAATATGTTACATTCCAATTTTTTGCCAATTTTATCTGCAGCTGCACTTTCAAGCTGTTGTAAGGTGTGTGTTAAAGAAAGAAATAATGAAAAACTAGAAGAAACCAGAACACCACCAATTTTTTTACGAAGCAAGTTAAGATGCATTACTCTATCCTGAGATGTTAAACTTGGGGCTTGGTGTAGGCACAAAAGCTATTTTTATTTGCATTTATCCATATTGTGAGTTGTCCTTTCTGATGCGAACTATCACGGGCTTCAGCATTTCTTTGACTTCCATTGCATCCTTTTCAGGTTTTCTGCATCAAAAACACAACCTGGAGAGAGGCAAAAAAAAACATCGCTACTTGCACCACCAGGAGCATTCCTCGTTTCCTCGCTTTTCGCTAGAAAGAAGCGTGTACAATTCTTATAATCATGGAGAAGCAAAAAGCAATGATGATGGTGGTACGCTGTACGAAAGGTGCCTCTTAAACTGGAAGTGGTTGTTAGAAGCAGAAAAAACTAGCAAAAAAGGACCTGAACTCGAGAAATGCTTGAGCTGCCGTAAAACGTAAAATTATCAACTAGCGCGTGGAGTGATCCATGCTGCTAGAGAAAAAAATCTGGTAAGTTCGTCTCTAATAAAACTAGAAACTAACAGTGCACATTTAAAGTTTCTGTGTGGTATATACACAGTCACGAAGCGTTACATTAAGAGTTCCTCCCAGCAGCATTTATTTCCAAAAATCCAACATTGTTTACGTAAAGTATGAGGGAAACTACCTCTGAGGCGAGAGTCAACCAAGGAGGTAGAATATACACAAAACTACTTTCCAAAATTGCTGTAGTGGTTTTGGTTTTGCGAAAAGAAGCCCTAATGCCTCATATCTATCGGATGGGAGAGGAAGCAGGACGTTTTTCCTCGTTCCTTTAACCCACAGCAGCAAATTTGGAAACGGGATAATAGAATAATATACGAGTCTATTTCCAACATCCTCCCACCTCCCACTAGTTTTAGTATACAATATACTTACCAGTTGAATAAAAATGGAGAGAAGCACATGCACTAGTAAACAGCGTACAAATCCAAAATCCAGCCAGACGCAACGGGATGTTAGAGAAATATATATTTGTATTTTTTATCCACAGTGACTTGGAATTGGGAACCTACCATTTACTTTTCGAACATTTAATCTTGTTCCGGTACTCCATCTGAAAATTGTCTGTCCGCTTCATGTCCTTTGCTATTTTCTCATTGAAAGAGACCACGTCACTGGTCATCTGCGTTATGTAGTCGACATCCATGACTGCTTGTAGACATATATTCGAGTCTAGATTGTGGTTTGTAAGAAGCCTATTTGTTGTTCTTTCCATCTTGCGATTACCAAAAATATCAACGACGCTGTTGTTACCATAGTAGGGTTCTTCGTTCTCCCTCACGGACTTATTTATCCTCAATCATGTCAGCTCAGTGACACAGGAAAAAGGCCTGAGCTCGCGTCACCACCACATCGCATCACCGCTACCTTTACCGCAAGCTTTTATAGAAAATTTGAGCAAAAGCACAAAAGTTGCGAAAGAGGATCAGCGAGACAAAAAAGGAAGGAAACGAAGAAAAAATGAAATGGGATTTTTCTCTCCGTCAGGATCACAGTACAAAACTAAGAAAAGCAGATGAAAAAGAGAAACAGAGCTGTTTGAACTGTGATCACATCTCTGGTGACAAGAAAACCCGTAGAATTGAAACGAGTTGCATCATCATCATCCTATCCTCCTCCTCACACAACTATATTTCGCCGTTGCTGAAGATTTTTAGTCAGGAAAAATGCAAGGCTTTTGTGCTTTGTCATTTATTGCTGTTGTTGTTAACAAAAAGAACTCGTGAAAGGTTCCAAAGAAAAGACGGGAGCATTAAATTCGGTATCGTATTTATTTGGAACAACCTTTTACGGCTACTTTTTGTGCGCCTCGTGCACGCACACCACAAAAAAAAGTTCATTGCATTTATGTTGCTTCCGGAATGCTTTCTTTAGTTTTGACATTGATGCAGGAACATTCTATTCACAACTGGAATTCGTATCACGTGGGCTCATGAATTTGCTGATTCTGAGTTTTACTCGTATCAATTAGTAAAATGCGTGCGCTACAAACTTTCCAGTTTGTATAAACACATAATATGTACACGTACACATTGCAAAAGACTGAATTTTCCCCAGAACATTCAAGAGCAAAGATTGTGGTTTCTAAAGATAACAATCTTGTTTTATGCTCCTTGATAACTTCTCGTTGTCGACCGCCTTAATCATCCGTAGCACATTTTCAAAAGTCATTTTCAACAAAAATCGATTAAGGAAAGTCTAGCTGAAGTAGTCATTTTCTTTGGCAAAGTCCTTAACCATACGAGCATCTTTCTATCGTGCAATGAAGAAGAATGAGAATGGAACATAATGTATCCATTACCATTTCAAGATTTTTTGTGCAAATATCGTTGAAACGTATCTGGAAAAGACAGTTTGAGTTTATTCTTTACTAGGTATGCTAGAAACATTATACAGATATATTTACTCCCATAACTTATCTAGCATTCATACTACTTTGAGCCATGATTTTGACTCTATCTTTGAGCATTTAGTTTTATGAACTCAGCAAGTTTGTTTGTTCTTCCCCTTCTACAACTTCTCAAAGACACGCCAGATAAACAGAAAAAAAAGGAAGTTTCAACCAGTGATTCCACATCCTGCACTGGAAAATTCAACAGTTTGATACGATTCTCATGTTCAGTGTTCTCCTCCTGACTTCACTACTTTCCCTTTGTGATCACAATCACTACCACTTCAGGCTCTGAACGAAGGAGAGAAGAAATTTTTTGAAGAAAAAATGTTCGATAAGTGTTTTACATGTAGTAAGGGCAAAAGAGAGAGAAAAAAAGTAGCTTTAATGTATAGTTAATGTACTCAGAAATACATACACTCCACTTGGTTTGCTAAGGATGCCAAGTCAATTTTAAGCCACCAGGGACATTTCTTTTTGTATAATGCATAATATGCAAGCAAGCAAGCATACCTTTCCATCCGGTACTTTCGTCGTCAGTCAGTCAGTCAGTCACTACTCCAGCTCCTGCATGGTACTCCTACGAATGAGTGTTACGGACGCACACGGGAAAGTGAGCAGCGTCAATCTGTACACGACTTTAATCTAATGAAGTGAGATCCGTCTGAAAACTCACCAACTGTACGACATACATACATACGTACTTCTTTTACTCTGCAACTACTCCTACCCCTCAACAAAAAAAGTTTCAACTCGTCCGCAGCAGCATACCATACACTTCAAATAAATAATGAAAGTTGAACAAAATTACGTAAACTTTTTCAATGGAGGAAAACATCGTTGCTCCTTTAGCATTTAATGAAGGAAAAAGAACAATGTGTAAATTATTTGTGAACCAAAACCGGAACACAATATAACTCCTCTCTTTTAGCTGCTCCTCTGTAAAGAACAGTTTTTGTAACTCAACTCTGAATAAATTGCGAAGTTTTTTTTCGCTGAATTACGTCAACATGAATTCATTCATAATGCAAAGTTTGTTGTCATCATAATGTATGTGCCTTGTTCTCCATTTTTCAGCTTCAGTAGATAAAATAATTAGGAGGGAAATGTAACTTGGCATGCGGTGACCTAAACAGATTTCCCATGTTTCTTCACCCGTTGATTCCGGATGACAAACAATACATCCTTTGTTTGATAAAAAAACAACAACAAATACGAAAGATCAAATTGGAAGATGATGAATGTTCAACATTTAAAAGTTTTTTAAACTTTGCTACGGATGTGCATTGATGATTTTTACTGTGAGCATAGGAATCTTTTAAATCAAGTAATCATTTTTACTGCTCTATTTTATAAATTAAGACTACGATTGGTTCAAAGAGTATAAATCGTGTGTATTGTATTATGCATTCAAAAGACATTTAGAGCGTATGCTTGAGCAAATGAGGTTATAAAAACGGCAAAGAAACGAGATGAGATGATCCCGACGCAGAACTTTATTGTCTTTTCCGATGCTTGCCTAAAAAGAAATTCTTTAATCCAAGGAGCTTCCAACCTAACTTGTTGGTTGGAATGTATAGTGTACGTATAAATAAGAATACTGTGGCAGTTTGTGTGTGTATTAAAATAAGCAATTTTTCATTTTCCCCCTGTTTATCCTTTTCCAGTTTATTTCCTCTCCTTTGAATGCAAATATCGTTAAATTAACTCACCCATTCAAGAAGTTTCTAAACATTTTAAGCTTCCCAGGGAAGAACAAAGAAATAAACGGAGATAAACTGAAGTGAATACAGCGTATCCGGGCCAAACGAACGAAGTGATACGAGTGGTTGCAAAAAAATGCCATAGAAGGGAAAACATACCAACACCATTATACAAGCAGGCCAAGCCAGCCCAGACCTGACGAGAGTGGAGCATGGAAGAAGAAAAAATAGTAGAAGAGAAACTCTATTATACTAACCCCACAGCTACAACCTACACAGCTACAACAACGGTAGCAAAAACTTCATCGAGTGGAGTTAGTCTTTTTATGGGGAATTTTTCCTTTTCCTCAGTTTTCATTCAGCTAGGAAGCTAGACAGTCAAGTCACTCAGAGTTTGAGATAGGGAGTGTTGTTGTGCCCCACGCAGAGAAAGCTTGGCTCACAGCAAACGGAACCTGAAAAAAAGGGCTTTCTTTCATCTACAGAGTTTGATACGTGTATATTAACTTACTATCTGGAAATTCATCCCTTGTTCCAATTCTCTCGTTTTTTTACCACCGTGTGAGTAGAAAAACCTCTTTCCGCTCTAGGACGGTGCGAGGTGTGCACACTTGTTCATTCATTTTTGGCTGTTAGTGTTTGCCTCCTCCGTTCTGCCATAATAAATAAAATCGTTTATCGCTTTCACGTCTTTTATTGTGATCGGCACTCTTAACTAATAAAATCAGTCATCGCAGCATCATCATCGACGGCTCGCCATGAATGAGCGAGGAAAATCACATTTACTGCTCCGTTTATTGGAGAAAGGGATCCATTTCCCTAATTAACTTGTGACCGTTCCTCCGACTCCCGAGTTTTGAGTTGAGCTGAGAGATTCTTTTCCCATTTCCATTGCTTGTGTTTTTATTTGTACCGTAAATTGTTTACGACTAAAAGGAAGCTCGCTGTTTCGCTTTAGGCAAAACACAGATTTAGATTTTCGTTATGTTTTTTTAAGAGTTCCCTGGATCAATCTGTTTTTACGTTTTTGGTGTTACGTGGTTTGACGCAAATGAGACGCGGTGTAATACCACCACATCATTGCAGTACGTACAGTGAACAAGAAATCCAGAGATCGAAATCATGAAAATTAATCATAGTTTTATATCCCTTCCCCCTGCGACTTTATTAGGAAAGATAAATTTTTCGAGTGTATCCATCAACTTTAAACTTACCCCAGTTACATTTGTGGAAAATTTACTCCCATGAGTCAGGAAAAGAAATTGTGAAAATGTAAAATGCATTGTATTCATTTTGTTCTTCATGTCTAAGGGGAAACGTGACACATTTTCATTATGACGCCGTCTAGGTTGACTAGTAGAGATCAGATAATCCTACACTATATTTCAAGGTGGTGGTGGGGAAACAATGAAAGTGAAGTGAAATCTTGTAGTGTTTTTCTCGTTCCGGTACATTTCCAAA
>JAHZMX010004082.1:0-14328 GCA_027743895.1 Seira musarum
ATTTCGCCGTGCGAGCCCGTATCTCAACACGCAATCAAATCGAATTCCAAATTCTATCTTGAATTCTACCAACTAAAATTCTGACTTAGCTCTACCAGAGTCAAAGCTCAACTCTCTACCAAAACCTAAACCTATAAGCTACGCATACCTCCTGCAGCAACTCGAATTCTAAGTCTACACGAAATATACAGAGAGGATAGGTCGCGTACCCTATCCAATGCCAAAACCTATCCAATACTAAAACCCATCCAATACCAAAACCTATCCAATACTAAAACCCATCCAATACCAAAACCTATCCAAAATCAACTCCATCCAACGCACTTTTGCGGGAGATGTTGGTTTTGCGGGAGATATTGGTTTGCGGGAGATATCGGTTTTTGCAGGAGATATCTATTTACACATAAAGGACTATACTACATTCACGGGAGATATTTACAATAAAAATAACGGATCTACAACTACTTTTACCATCAAATATTATTTTTGCGGAAGATGTCTTACATGCTAAAATTGTTATGAAATAAACTGCTTATCCTAGTTCTCTAAACCTATAGTTAAAGTATTTAGCATGCCTGAGCCCAGTTCGCTCAGTCACAGCTTGGGATAATTAATACGACGGTACACTTGTTCGTATCTCATCGCAGTTACTTTGAATTTTAAAAATACCAAATCGAGAAATACAAAATTGTTTTGCTTTCAAAAATAGCATTAAATGAAAGCCAAGATCGACATTTGTTAATCAAAGGACCTGATTTACACTACTTTTTAGAAAACTTGTTATTTCAACCGAGATATGAAATGTGCATCAATCATCACAAAATGAAGATAATAATGATCACAAGCTATAAATGAGATGTGTAGTTTTTGTGTTTTTACTTTAGTTGCATGTTTTCCTTCTTTTAGTTTCGAATTCTGAATTCGTAAAACTGTTTAATGATGATGAAGGTGAATCGTGAAGACACCAGACACTATGCAGTATTTTTGCATACAATAATTATGGGTACTCCATAGCAGAGTGCTTTGAACGAATTTTCCAGTAGCAAGACGGTGCCAAGATCGCGAGTTGAAGCTAGCGATAAGTACTTCAGCAGTGTATAATTTTCCTGCTTTTAAATTAAAGAGAGTCCACACGGAAAGCGGCCTCTTTTTAGTAGATGGAACCCTCCACACTTATTTGTTACAATATGTCCGCAAGTCCATCTGTTCGTCTACTTTCCACACAATAGCGCTTAAAAAATTTTGTATATAATTATTTTAACTAAAACTTTGATGATTAACAGAGCCTTATTGACTTCCCAGCAAATCGCGTGATATTGTTTCGTCGCAAAATAAAAAAGTAATTTAACACTCATAAAGTCATATCATATTTTCCTATCGCTTACTAGCTACGTCTTTGTAAGTGCTTAACAAATTTGATCTTTAATCATACATCAGTTTCATTTAGTCTAACATACAACATTGCTGGACAAAAAATTGCACGTTTGTTGAGATTTTGCTAATATTACTACCCAACTCAATGCCCGCGTCCACTTTTCGTCGAGGTTTGGACCGCGAAAATTTTCATTCATTATCATTAATCATTATATTTTTCATTGCTTGCACGCATTCTGAAAAAATATGTATGTATTAAAAACAGGCATAGAAGCAGACAATATTTTAGACAGAGAGACGCTGTGTTTGAGAGACGATAGCCAAAGTCCGTTTACCAGACAGACCTAAAAAAATTGCGATTATCGCCCCTAACCATACTTTTCCTACACCTAAAAACTGGCCAACCAACTAGAATGTATCATGGAAAGTAAATGAAGCAGAATTTCCAGTCCAACCGCAGCAGTCGAGTCGTCACATTTTTTTACAGCACCTCACATGAATAGTGAAAACCTTGGCTTTTGGATTTTTTGCGATCAATGATCTTAACAGACAGACGCGCTCATCGATTCACCATCCAAGCTAAAGAATGCTGTTCCATTTTACCATCACGAAAAATCCTTCAAAATTGCTATTCAATTTTAAGGCTTGGCGTGGTGGCATAAAACAAACAAAATTGGTAAATGTTAAAAGAATATTTGAGCTGAACGTTTTCCCGACTATACATGTTTCCTTTGCATCAACTGCGAAATTGTTACTTTTGGTCCTGCATTTCATGAAAATGTACTCAATACGTAGCATAGACATATAAAAAATACCATATAAAACACCCACAAATAAATATTTGCGTGTGTAGATTTTCGTTGTACAATAAGTAATCCGCAGAAGTGAAACTCGTCATGTGCTTGCCACATGGCTTATGAATCGCAATGAACAAACACCCACAAATTATCATTTGCGTGTGTAGATTTGCGTTGTACAATAAGTAATCCGCAGAAGTGAAACTCGTCATGTGCTTGCCACATGGCTTATGAATCGCAATGAACATTGCAACCCCACTTTTGAGACTTTCTCATACACACGATCAGATATTTTTACTTCTTTTTAACTACTTTTACGCAGCAAAAAGAAACTTCAAAGGTGAAAGGATAAGAAGAGCCTTGTAAAACAAGCAACAGCTACACACATATGCTTGTGATGACAAGAGGTCATCATTACAATTTTAAAACTTGACCGTCTCACACGAAAATAGTTGTGTTGTGTTTGAAAAGGATAAAAAAATGATTCGCAGAATCCTTATCAATCTCTTTTGCAATTTCTGAGCAATTATACGCATTTACATGCCAAAAACTTTGTGACGCGTTTTGCTTTGACTATAAATGTCGATTTAGGTTAGCCATGCATTAACTTGTAACAAAGCCATGTGCCATTTACTTTATGATGGGATAATATTTAATACGCAAAAAGCTGAATTGAAATTAATTTTGGAACTATATTTCCACTTTGTATTCTTGTACATACTTACCAACATCAACTTCATTTTCAAGCGTCATTCATGTAACTTTCCTTTAGGCCATGTTTCAAGTTTTTATGATAAGCTCTCACAAAAGTTGAAAGACTCTTTGTCTTGTCCACGCAGCAACCTAATTCTTTTTGCTGATAAAATTGACCTGGACATGTTCTTTTCTTTGAGATCCAAAAAAACTGGTACTTCCATCTTCATCTCCATCTTCATTACATAAACTTTCTGTGTACCTCTCCTTCTCAAATTCCATACAAAATGAAGACGCAACAAGGTTTTTTTTAATCCATCTACAAAGCAGGTTTGCTTCGCTCTCACCTTGACATTCACATGAAATCTCTTTGTTAAAAAAATGTTCAAAGCTACCACAGTCCAAACTCCATTTTCTCACCACGCAAAAGAAGCTAAGCGTGTGGAACCATCATGAGCGTCGTTGATATACACACATGCCGCATTTTTTTTCAGTCCAGGTAGATTACCCGGCAAAGTTGCTAATAATTAACGAAACTAAATCATCGGAAGAATGCATCTTTTGTTTGAGTTTGTAAGAAACGTAACTTGTATCCTTATTCCACCAAACGTATTTGAAAAGTTTGTTTCTCGTGAGAAGGAATTAATTTCAGAGACATCCTCTAATTATCCCATTACCATAATTACACGTTCTCGCCCACTACCACTGACAATCAGTTTCTCAAAAGCGACTGGATCTTGTACTGCATAAAACTTTGTTCTAAGTCTTTTTTTGCATAATTGCTGCTAAAAAACGAGGTGCACCTCAAAATTGCCAATGCCAGCGTCGTAATACATACAACGATACAACTACAACATTATCACATAAATTCGAAATTGTGGAGGATCTCCAATATTTTTTGTTCGTCGTTTTTTTCATCAGAGGAGTTATTCTATTGCATTGAAACTTTTTGCAAGTCGCTACTCGCAACGCAACACACCCAAAATTATCGTTCATCTCGTATACAATGTAATAACGCTACAGAGTAAACCATTTCCATGCAAGGTCATCCATATATCATCATCATTGCCATTTCGAAAAGTCAGCAAGAAATGTACCGATTCAAACACTCCTCTCATCGTAACAACGCTATGTGCTATGCTATGACAGATTTCTTTCCTCCATGTACTTATGTAATTTACTTGTTGCAAAAAACCCTAAGCTCTATCATTGTAATCACATTCCAATTTTGGTTAACCATTTAAATCCATCTCACTGAAAATGTTGATTTATACAGTGATTCCGACTTAAATATTGTAAAATCAACTTGATATCAATGAAGTTTAAAAAATGACATGATATTGAATTCCTACATGTTAATCTTACAGTATGTGTATCCTTTTAAAGGTTTCCCATGCATCGGCATATTCCGGGATTTAAACTTGAAACTTTAAAATTGAAAGTGACGATGCAAAAATGAGTAAACTTATTTTGAACGCGTGGGAAAAGAATCGAATAATTTTAGAAATTGAAATCGTGCTGCTTCATCGTTAGCCAAAACTTTTTATATTTTGCTTGCACCCATGCGAGGAAGATATGGTCATAGTCAGAAGAGTCCATGAAAATCTCATTTTTTGGTTTTTGGCACGTTTTTTATTTAATTTTTTTATGCAAATGACATCAGACTAATCAGCATGATGATATGGTAGTAATACGCAAAATGCATCCCTGAGCTTCCACAAACACCTCAATTTAAATCAAATTGATGTGCCTTTGTGTCAAGTATTTTAGTAAAAGTGGCTGAGCCCCCGCATACAAGTTATTGCATCATGTTTTTTTTTCTTTCCAAGCAAGCTTAATTGCAATTGCATTGAATCTCATTTGCAAAATAAATGTTTCAAGTCCTCCTCTTCTGCTTCTCTCTGTACGACGCATGAGGAAAACCATGCACGCTCTCGATAACTTTCAGTTCAGTTCAGTACACTGAATGAACGAGCGTCAGCGTGGTTTTTGTTTATGTAGGTAAGTAAGTCAAATTATAGGATTATCATGGAACTGAGAGGAATACAAAAAGGAGTAGCAAAAAAAAATTACTGCGTCGCGTCGTCATTTCAGCACAAAGCACGTTCAATTTAATCACGCAGCAGAGTGATGTGGTGTGGTGTGGTACATCAGATCAGGCAGACGTGTCGGATGGTCTCATGCAATTACGAATGGATTATTTTCTATTGTTGCATTTCACTCTGCCATTTATGGAGCATGAGTGGATAATAAAGATTTTTATTTTAAACCACTGGACCATGATTCCCTTCTCCCCTAGAATTCTAGTTTCATGCTTATATTTTCTTGCTCCTTTTTCGGGCTGCTATACGTGGGCTAAGTTTGAGCTTCTATATTCATTCGCGTTCCAAGAAAACAGCAACACCATCTATTTAAATTTATTTTTGATTCTCAAGATAAAGCGGATACAAAGTTTCTTATTTAAGCCTTTTCTATATCGCATGAGAAAGCAAAAATAAACTGAATTTTAAAAAATAGTCATTGTCAGTCTGGCATCACCTCATTTTAGATATTATCACCTCACACCTGTTCCATGATTATAAGAAAATACTAGCTCTGAAATTGTACATCCGGAAATGGATTTTAAAATTTTTGAAGAAAAAAACTCAATTTTGTCTTCCCAAGCTATTACTTTTTTGTGGATTCCTTTTACTTGTATGTTTGTAATGCCCAAGCCCATAAACTACATGGATTCTTGCATATCGCGCCAGATTTACCTTCACAATCCTCTATTTTATCGAGTCATAGGTACATGCTATACACTACACCCAAAAAATTCTCAGGGTCAAATAATAAACCACGCGCTGATGTAGGTTTGTCTGGATGATTTAATCAGTCTAATAACTCTCCAGCATTTACGCAAACCAACTTATATTGCTTGTTTTCATGAAATGTACATCAAGTGCGGTGCTGCACATTATTTTAAAAACACGTTACTGCCTTTGCATTAATGAGCATTAAAATTTCCTTTAATTGCTTCGCTATTCATTAACCAAAAAAAGGACTGGAGTGTGAATTAGCCTGTTCCTTTTACAGAGACGTAGCTGGTAACGGCAAAGAATTGCAAATTGCTATAATATTTGGAATTATTATGTTTTGAAAAATATTTTTACATATGTGCATGCACACTTATCGTATTTCCAAGACGTTCCAGTAACGTACTGCGCACACAATGCATTCTCTTTAATCGGAAGAAAGATCCGTTCCTCATTTGGTTTGTTTTGTAATTTGACTACAATTTATGTCATCCAAACTATGTGTAACTGGGATATTTAAAATTTTATCAGGCATTCGAATGAGTTCAGTTGGTTGATTTGACTGAAATTCATATGGACCTCAGAGCAACTTTGGTAAGACTACTATTTATCGTCAGACAAACTCTGAATTCAATTCCAGCAGCTTAAAAAAGGAAGGAATTTTTATGAGTCGAAAACAACGCATTGACATGTGCTTCCATTCAAATTATTATTTTTTATGTAGAATAATTATCTGTCGCAGGCGTATAATATCGAAGTCATTTGTGTTGAACTTCATGCTCATATTGCTTACGATACAATTGCAAGTGAGAAAAATGGAAAATGACATTATTATACAACACATTATTATGTAAGGGGAATACTTAAATATACATACCTAACCTACTCAGCAATAATTTTGGCAATAAAGAAACGCATTTACAAGTTCTTGATGTGTTCATGTGTTTTCATGAATCATGAAGTGTCATCACTACTGTGACTTTTCCACAGCGTACCTCACGTAAGTAAGTATAGTACCATGTTATGAAATGACAGAAAAGAAGAGACGCATTTATAATTACCTTAGCTTTAATCGCACAATAAAAGAAGGCAGGAAAAATTCTTTCCGGTTGGTGATACATGTAGCCTTGAAATTTTACGCAAATCAATAATATTTCCATATTTTTTTTACAGTTTGTGGCATTTCATTTACAAATTATCATAGTAAGTCCCAATGACGCTACGAAATTACGTCTTACCTAATAGAAATCTCTACCAGAATTCCAATTACATAAGTATATAAAATCTTATTACTTGGAAAACCCGTAATTTTTCTGAAAATTCATAGGTAGTTAGGTATCAATAATAAGTGCAATTTATTTGTGAGCACCGATGGCTTTAATTAACACGATATTAAACTAAAATATAGAGTCAATTGAACTATGGTTTTCGTAATAATGAAATGTATCTGAGTCCCGTTTGTAGTATCAGTATCTTACGCTTAATCGAAATCTGGGTCGGTTGTTCTTAAAAATGGGGATTTGAATAACATTTGATATTTCGTTTCTCGGTGCATTTGGGTTAAATTAAACGACTGAAATTTCGAAAAATTTAAATACTTTCTTGGGCTAATTAATTAATTAATTACACAAGTAAGTACACGCATATGGCATAATTTCTTGTAAAGCGTAAAATACAAATGGTAATTTAATTTTTCAAGCATCACTACGGCATACTAAATATACCTGACATGCCTTTAGCAAATATGTTTGTATTATTTCCGATTTTTTTTACCCAAGGAGAAACTATAAAATTGAAAATTGAAGAGAATTTGGATCAAAATTATACACTTTAATGTTTAAAGAATAGAAAAGTTAATCTATAAAATTTTACGAATGATTAACTTGATAGATGCTCTCCAGCATAAAATGTTTCTCTTAACTAACTGCTTTCGACATTATATAATTTTAATGCAACAGAATCCAGCATAAAGGATTTTATAGTGCAAGCTATATGTAGAGATTTGCATGGCATATCAAATCATTAAATCATGGATTGTTTTGAACTAATGTATGTATTTGGATCCTTTTAGACTACGTCATTCAGAACGGGTGGTACTAAAGAGGATTACTGATTGAGCAAATCATTCTTTAAATTGCAGCCACAGCTGCTGAACCAAATAAAATGAGGAGCACGCTTCGACGTCAACCTAAGACTCAGGATTAAAATTAACTCAATTTATCAAAAGTCACTGAACGCGTCAGCCTAGATTAAGAAAACTGTTTATTTTCAGACTTGTTGGGAGGTGGAAGTCTGTGGAAGACAAAGTGGCACCACATAACAACAATCTGCGAAATATTTTAGAAAGGCATGTAAATGATATGGTAAGTATGTATGTCAGTAACAAATGCCCATTTGCAAAATATAATGTGAGGAACGGAGTGCGGAAAATTTTTCGCGACGAATGTAGGGCAAAACATTCCATTACCGACTAACGAGATGAAGATAAGGAAATGAACTTTTATTCATCTTCATTCATTGGATACTTTATCGCTGCAGTACTATTTAGTATGTATTACTCATTTATCTTTGCTTTGGATAATCGCGTCAAACGATCACGAATCTTACAATTTTTCCGTTGACTTTTTTGTATGACAGAAAAGTGAAATGTAATGATGCCTGGAAATGATGGGGAGTTACTAGAGTTACAGTAACTCACCACTTGAAATTTTAAAAAGTTGAACTTGAATCCTATATAATAATCAGAGGTACATTATTATTATCAATTAAGAAAGTGACCTTTAAAAAAACTTTTTACTTTAAGTAACAAAAATTTACTTCGAATATTATGATACTGACTTGAAATACATCAGATACAGGATTTCATGGTAACGATGAAAATAATGAACGGATGAATTCGTATTATTAACTGCATGGATGAATTCTGTTGCTATTTTGTTACTGCTGAGGTAACACTAACAAAGGATTTGGAATGGACAAATATGGAGGATTTAGCTCTCAAAACTTTTTCTTTGAAACAAAAAAATCAAGAAAAGGTTTCCCATGTAAGTGTTTCCTACCATGTTAAACTAGATTGACTTATTGAAAAGTAAAACTTTAATCGGAAAGTCAAAGCCGCAATCGAAGTATTTTTAAAACTATTTTCGTTGTCTCTATATTTGTTCATCCAGCAAGTAAACCGATTTATACTTAACATAAAAATTCATTCCGTCAGATATCAACCAGTTAGAACCAAAGGTCATGAACCTAATTACTAATTTCAAAGATTCTTTACGTATTATTAACATGAATGTACAATATGTACATAATTTCAGTTTTGGAATGAAATGAATTGCACTTTGGTCATCAAAATGAAAGGTTTTCACGCATTTGATTTCCAAATTACCGGAATCGATATCCACAGATTTTCGCAACCTACCTCGAGTATATTCTCGGTCTGCGTATTAGGAAGCGACATGTGACGCTTTGTTTAATTTTATTTATGCAAGGAACAAGCACATTTTCGTCATCCAAACTGGAAAAGCTTCAAGGCCACACGCGAAACTATATTTGCGCATCATCATTTCACGCCTTATTCCACACCGAAGCACGGCTAGGCAAACCAGATTTTCAGCCCAGCTTCCAAAGTTCGTTTCAGCGTTGTGGTTTGCCATTGCAGTTTAGATTTTGATCGTTGCTCCCGTAGCCAGGTTAGGTTTATCATACTTATGTCGGTCAACTCTCTCAGTAAATGAATATATTAAAATTCCCTTAATCCGATTATAGCTACATGGCAAATTAATCTATGGTATATCCGTCAATCTAAATTTATCAGTATCAGAAATACACGCGCGCTACTTAAAATGATACCAATATTATAGTAATGACAAATCGTTCGACTTCAAATCGAGATTCAATTCAATTTCATCTTTCACTGCTTAAAAGATTTCATGAATAATTCGTTTCAAAAGGTAATCGACCTTTTCTAAATGCAGACTAGTTAAGAATTGCATAATAAATCCATTGTACGTGCTCTGAAGAGATAAAGACCAGAACTAATCAAACTGATGTGAGATATGATGATTGACTTGATGACATGAACCATCAATGCCGCCAAGGACGAATAATCACAAAAGTATTTTTGCGCTCAATCTTTTGTTCATCCATCATTTTTTCTTTTTCATTTAATGGCATAAAGAAAATAATTTTAAAAATCATAAAAACGTAACAGTAAAAAGAGCAGCAGCAAACGCAATGGTAAAAATAAATAAAAAGAATAGAACAAATTAACAAACAAACAAAAAGTAAAAACAGTACTTTAGCAACAGCAGTCTAATAAATACTGAGTGAGAGAACACCGCCATTTCCCCCTAAAATAATTATTTAAGTACACATTTTTTTATAATTATAAAAACAGGAAAAATTACAAAACAGTTGCTTTTATTTGTATAGGTACTGACAAATACATAAATAATCAATAAATTAGATAACCAGTTTCAGTTTTAAAAAATTGTAGTTGCACAAAAAAATGTGTTGTGTATTCTTTTAAAAATTACCCTTGTCCATCCATACATAAATTATTTATAACCATGTTGTAAAGAGTATCTCACCAGGATTCAGCTTTTTTTATAAGTCAAACATATATTTTCCGGTTTACAAACTATTTTCATTCACAAGTTATTGGACTGTCAGCGACTGGAAATAATTCGTGGCCATTGAGAAGTGGCGATATGAAATGATTTTGGTAGTTGAGATTAGACTTTTGACGTTTCTTAAAAATATGGCTCCTCATGCATCATCTGCTAAAGACGCACATCAGGAAATAGATATACGCATTAGAAAACCGAGCAAAGGATTTGAAAACCAATTGAAAATTTCTTAAGCTCTCTTTTTTTAAAAGATCAACTAAAATTCACTAACTTGTGAATTATCTGGGTAGGGATAATAATAAAGAACATCGGCATCACGGGCATCTGAGTAGGCGGCACGTGCTTGGCTAACCTGGAAGAACAAACGTAGCACATTTAATTATATAACTTATTGATATTAAGCATATGCATGACTAAATAAATACTCTACCTTTTCTGAACGGGCTGCATTGTCATCTTCCTCTTCATCTTCTTCCTCATCGTCGTCATCATCATCCTCATCGTCATCATCCTCCTTGTCGTCTTTGTTCTTCTTTCCGGTTGTCTTTTTGGGTTCCTCCTCCTGCTCTACAACTGGTTGTGGGGATTCGACGTTTTCAACAATAACTGGGACGACTAGAAATTTTAAAATAAAATTCGCATTGCATTAAAGTCAGAACAGAAAACAATAGGATCAATTATTAAGTAATATGGTTTTGTATATGTTGATCTAACCTGGGACATCGGAAACTTCATTCTGGACAACGGCAACAGCCAATGGTTGTTGCTCAACTTCGTTCTGAACGACGGGACTGGGCTGAGCGTCTTCGTTTTCATTTTCATTTTCAGGTTCAGCTCCCTGGGTCTCGGTAGATGAAGACTCGGCGACTAATCCTTGAGGGCCTACGCAAAACAAAAATTTGTCGAATTAGGGGCATGGCCACTAATTAATTATGATTTAACTAGATTTAAATATTTAGGAGGCTACTTCGCGGGATTTTGGGGATCCGTTACCTTCAAAATGTCCCATATCTTCGGCTTCATCATCTTCACCACCACCTTCATTCAAGGAAGGTACTGGCTTACCACTTGCGGCAGCAGCTTTCTTTGATGGACTTCCAGATTTTGGTTTTGGAGCGGACTTGGAGCTGTCACGTCCAGGTGAGTCTTCCTCATCTTCTTCTTCATCCTCCTCATCTTCATCGTCGTCATCGTCATCATCATCATCAGCCTCTTCTTCCTCGTCATCATCATCGACTTGACGACCCTCTCGGTTTGATTCTGCATTTCAAAAAATATAAATTATTCAGAATTGAATAATTCTTGCCGCTGTAAACATTACAGTCGACATCATGCCTTCCGCTTGTTGCTGCTCTTCAACTGGGGAAATGGTGGTGACTACTGCATCTTCAACCACGGCATCTTGAACAATGGCCTCAGAGGCGACGGTGGTTGCCTGAGCGTCATCATCAGATACGACAGGGGAAGCTTCTTGAACGACTGGAACTACTTCAGAGGCAGCGGGAGCAGGAGAGTTTTCAGCATCCTTTTGAACGACGACTGGATTGGCTACGGAGGCCGCTGGCTCTGGGTTTTCAGCCTGCACCTCTGATGGTTGTGGAGGAGCTACCTCGGAGATTGGGGCTCCATAGGTGAAGGCGACAAGAAATGGTATTACAAGAAACGTCCACAAACGCATTTTTCTAAAATCATAAATGTAACGGAAATCTATAAGTTATCGCATAATGGGAAGATGAAAATGGTAAATTACACTTGCTGTTGGTATTTGTGTCATGTAACGTAAACGTTTTTCTTTTTCTTCATTATTAAACGTTTCCTGAGTTTCACCAGGAATTAGATAGATCAAAAGTATCCGTTTTCAAGATAACCTTCCTCCTGCAGCAATTTTCAAAATGTGTAAAACGATAATAATTTTATGTACGAAGTATAACCACAATTTATTACTCACAGCAGGAAATGGAAATCACTGCTTGGGTAAAATAAGATCGCTCTATTTGATCGTTCTTTTACGATTCGAACTGAGAACTATGTCAACGTAATCCTCTTTAGGAGGTCAATGAAGCTTCACTGTTCGATTCCAAGAGAAAAAAGTTTCCTTATGGTACATCCGACAATTCTTTTGCCATTTTTATCAAATTGTATGCACGAGACAACCCATCGCAATAAAATACGAATGCCGACTGACTGAAACAATGAAAAATTTGATAAGATTACGAGAACTACCCGTGAATTTTCAAAAATTTGTAAATTCTTTTCTTCTTATTTTTGTCTGATTTAAAGAGTTAGTCTCATACAAATCTTTGCTGTTTTCAAGTCATGAAATCATTTCTCGAGGGTCTGAGATACAAGTTAAGATGAAGATAACACTATCTCTTAAGAAAAAGGCCGGGTAATTGATAAGCGTTCAAGGAAAGCACCCTTGCAGCCTCATTACAAATTTCGTATGAAGGGGAGCTTGAGACAATGCCGAGAGTAGGAGAAAATTTATGGATTGCACGTACTCAGGATCTTTCTTTTTCTTGTGCTATAAAAATGGTTATATCTTCAAATGCATCTTCGTCACTCCCTTAAATTTTCAGAAGGGAAACGGTAATTAACATAAGTACTTTCTACAGAAGCCTTAAAAATGTGTGATTCATGCTGAATAGTTTGAAAGCGCAAATAAATCCTCATATTTTTCAGTGAAAAGTTGCAGTGTGGTGAGCTGAGCAAACTTAACAGAGCTGAGAGAGATAATGGTTCTTGAAGTAAGTGTTTGCACCCAATGCTTGCCTCACTGGTTACGTATTGCCCACCACCAACAAAACCAGTCGACAACAATGTGCTACTTTGTAATGTAGGTGTTTCTATAAAGAACGGTAAACATGATGAAATGACTTGATAGGAAATCAAGGCTGCTTTTTCTGCAGAAACAACTTTGATTTTATAAAATTGAGAAAGCATTCTTCTAAAGGCAGCGCATAAGTAACAGCTCGTGCATCTTTTTTCAAATGTTTCGGTAAGAATGGAATAAGATAGGAGTAATGCATGACGGCACTAAAAAAAGTTACACCTTTACCCATTTTTATTGTGAAACTGTATTCATTTTCATTTTTTCACAGCGTGCATTTTTGCAATTTCTTTTAAATAGCCGAAATATTAAAAATAAATAAATGCATATTATCACATTTAGTATTTTTTTAAAAATGTCGCATTGTCGTATAAGCAAATTGACAGTCATAATTATAACTATATAGGTGGTCAACTAATAATTTTTGCAAAGACATCTTAAATCTTAAGTATTTTACATCTTTTTTTTGCAAATTGTGCATATTATGCCTGTAAGTATAGAAACTGACCTGTTGCATTTACATTTGTCGTAAATGTTTAGTGTGTTCATGTTATAGGTTTTAAAACAATATTTGTGTGTAAGACTATGACCTTGCAATGCTTGGATCAATAATTCATCAACTATTGGATAAAAGAATACTCTCAACTTTAAATGCAAGCTCATGTAGAATATAAATTAATCAAGAATAAAAAAATCTCATGTTTTCTTATTCTAACAGGAAGGAAGTGCTAGCTATTGCTCATCAAGTTCATCAAAATTTCTCATACATTCTAACTTGCGTAATTAGCCATTTTCCCTAATTCTCGACATATATTTTTCCGTCTGATCCGACATTTTCTTGGCCCAGGCCCTCCACCCAACATCCATAGGCCCTCTAGCCAACATCCAACATCCAACAAAATTTGGGCCCTCCATCCAACATCCATAGGCCCTCCAGCCAACATCCAACACGAAAATAGGCCCTCCATCCAACATCCAACTCGAAAATTGGCTCCTCGTCCCTCATCATATATGCATCATCCCACAAAAGAATTGGCCATGCAACCCTTATATCCCACAGGGTATTTTTAGTCTGAAAATAGTATTTTTGAGAGGCGAATAACAAGAAGACTCTCTATGGATTCACTAAGGGAAATTTCTTTGGGAATCACCCCGTTCCGACTCCCTCTAGCAGGCATTGCAAAGTTAATATCAAATCCGTCACTTTCCAT